>JADAXU010000029.1:0-97135 GCA_018340775.1 Taxus wallichiana var. yunnanensis
CTATATCTCTCTCTATATATATCTGAACTCTGAACTCTATATCTGAACTCTGAACTCTTCACTCTGAAGTCTCTTCTATATCTCTCTCAGATATATATCTCTCTCAGATATATATCTCTCTCTCTATCTCGACTCACTCTTCAGTCTCTCTCTCTCTATCTCTCTCTATATCTATCTCTATATCTCTATCTTCACTCTATATCTATATCTCTCTCTATATCTCGACTATATTGATTGCCCATCTGCCACACAAGCTTAAGTCCTAAAAGGTGGCAGGGAGCACCTGACCCACTCAACACTCCGCTACTCACTATCTCCTATACCTCCTAGTTCTCGCATCGGTGTTTCACAAACAGCGAACCCGCTTTCCCAGAGATGGTTTTACCTTTCCCCTTTAGGTCTGGTCTCCGATCAGCAGATATCTATATCTAGATATCCATATCCCTCGACCCCTATCTAATCTATATATGGGTGGTTTGGAACTGAAGAGGCCCTATCTCTTATCTGGGCAACCAACAACCATCTAGTTTGGAAACCATCCAATCTTTAATTTCTCGTCCCAGATCCCAAATCTCTCTAGATGGGGCCCGGGCCAACCGGGGCCAATTCTCTCTATAGGGGGGCCGCCAGATCCCCCCCACCCCGAACTAGAGATTTAGATAGGGGGATAGGGCTCCCAAACCATAGAAGATAAGGATATAATAGAGAGGGGCTCTCCCCCCGATCGGGGAGCCGAGATAAGATAGAATAGAGAGGGGGCGGAGGGGGATGGATGGGGTTGGCATATTGGGAGATGGGCCAAACCCATATTGGTTATGGCACTAGCTATTGGTTTGGTTTCAGATAGAAGAGATAGGCAAACTAGATGGGTTGATATTACATACGTAATATCATTGCATTGGTGAGGGAGACCGACCCGACCTATTTGCCTGGCCTGCCGGTTTGATATGATCTATCAAACCACTCGCAGATATATAGATAGGGGCGTCAATAGAATAGTTGGCCCCTATCTATACGATTTCAGTTCGGAATGATCCCAGATTAGATCTATATGGTCGCTCGATACCATCTCGGTTGGGTTGGGCAGGGCCCCTATCTATATATAGGGCGCGGCGTATTAATAGATCTATCTGGGCCTATATCTATCTAAGCGGGATCAGCTGGATCGGCTGATGGTAGAGTAGAGAATAGAGGGTAGGCGAAGATAGATATATAGGGGCGGGGAGAGAAGGAAGGAGGGCGGGGGCCGCCCCCACCCCTTCCTATCTTATCTTATCATATCTATATGGCGAGGGTGTCCCTGCCTCCGGGCCGGCGCCGGGGGGAATAACCGAATGGGCGGGCGGTGTGCGGGGGGCGGCCCCCTATCTCTCTATGTGGATGAAGGGCTCGGGAGCCCGCCCCTCTCTCTCTATAGGGCGGTGAGGATAGACTGGAAAGTGGCTCGTGTCCCCTCGACGGCCCTATCTATAGAACAGAAGCCCCGAATCTGAAATAGAATCTATATAGCGTCCCAACAATCAAGCGGGCCGTGTCCCCCTCTACTCTATAGATGTCCGACCGTCTCGCCCGTGTGCCCTCTTCTCTCTAGATGGGGGGGCCTCCCCTCTCGTCCCGGCCGTCCCCCCCTCCCCAATATATAGCTGTCGGATAGGCACCGGCGCCCCGCCCCCGATTAGCTAGATATCCCTCCCCCCAGAATCTAATCTAGATGGAGGGCCCCTCTAGCTATATCATTGGCGACCCACCTCTCTATTCCAGAGACTAAACGAGAGGCCCCAACCCCCCCTCCTAGTTCAGATTAGATTAGATTAGATTAGATTAGATTAGATATATGGCGACCCCTGGGGCCCTGAACTCCCAGTTCTATATATATATATATATATAGGGGGGCCCCTATCTAGAATTCTCTATCTGGAGGGGGGGGGGGACTCGACCCCATAGCTCGTGGTCCACTAAGAAAACTAAAACCCATCCACCCCCCGCCCCGAAATCTAGATATTGGCCCGTGGTCGCTTTGATGGCCCTATCTCCCTATGACGATATGGGGCCGCCGGAATGAGCTCTGATTGAATCACCGGAATAAACCCATTGAATCACCGCACCGCTTCGGACGCTTCGGAACCAACCCCCACCCCATCTAGACCGGCCCGGCCCTATAGAGATAGAACTGCTGCGGTGCCCCGGTAGAGAAATTCTAGGCCTAGGCGGTTCAATGGTTCGCTACCGTCCCCTATCTATATATATAGGCATCTAGATAGATGGGCAGAGAGATGGGCGCTTCCTCTGCTCATCAATGCAATGCTCGTGTACTTTGATGATTCGGGAGATAATCTAATCGGGCCCTATAGAGTCTAGAGGGGAATCGAGGAGGAGCCCCACACTCTAGATATGGCTAATCTCATCTCACTGAGCCGGCGTCTAGTCGGCTCCGGGGCGATAGATCGAGGGGGAGGGCAGCTTCTGTATCCATTCGTCGAGCGAGTATATCAATCATTCCCCACCCCCCACTATACTCTCTATATGGGATTACCGGGGCCCCTATAAATTTTAAGGGCCCCTATCATTGCCATATAGATAGAGAGGGGGCGACCGGCCGCTCAATAATCTAGAGTTGGAGTTGGCACTCGGGCCTCCGATAGGGCAGGGCTCTATATAGTCTAGATGGGCTTACTCGGCACCCTGTATACAATATATGGTGCCCCCATCCCGAACTATAGGATCTAGGGGGGCCCTGCCCTTTATTTCTCTGGGGCGGCTATAGAGAATAGAATGGAATAGAATAGGCGACCCGATGGCCGGATCGGTACACATCCATCTAGATCCATCTATTCTCTACGTGATACGACCGCCCCTATCTATAACTAGAACTATACCGCCCCTATCTATAACTAGAACTATAGGATAAGATAGGAAGGGCTGGGGGTGGGGGCACTCGACTGACGCCCTCTATATAGATCTTGGATGCCGGGACCCCGGGACTACCGGAATACTCCCCCTCCAGATATAGCCCCTCTAAATTGCCCGGGGGCCCTCTATTCTATATGAGATATGGGGCACTCCCCCTGTCTAGATAGGCCCGGATCAATCAACCTACACTCCCCCTGGGCCCGAGATAGGGATGGATACCGGATCTACCTCCCTCTACCCTACCCCCGATAGGCCGATCGACCTATATGGACTATACGGTTATACCGATTTAACCCATTCCTGCCCCCCCTACCCCAGCCCATCGGCCGATCCGGTTACCCCTGATCGGCCAGACCCCTCACCGCTCCCCACTCCCAGCCCATGATACCCTCCCACCCATATCGGGCCCCAGATCTCTAATAGATCTATATCTATAGGGGCCGGGCCCCCTCAGACCTTTGGGGACGGCCGATCATCTGCCTCTTCACCTACCCCCTACCCGACGTGCCCCCAGCCGTGCCGGCACTCTCTTATAAAGCATTCAGAGGTGCGCACTCCCCCCAACCTCCTTATGTGCACGCCCGCCTGAGATTACGCCTACCCTACCCCTACTAATAGTCTCCGTCCCCGTCCCCGTCTCCGTCTCCCAACTGGCCGGACAGCCCTATAAAGAATTAGGGCACGGGTTCCTCCGGGCAGATAGGGGCCCAGGGTTCCTTTCCAGTACTCCCCCGTCCCCATTTAGTCACGGATTCCTTCTGTTTACTCCCCCCCCCTCGGGCAGATAGGGGCCGAGGGTCCCCCCTCTGTACTCCCCCCTTATATATATATGGGGAGAGGAGGGGGCGGGGGGACCCGGCGGGAGAGGAGCCCTATATTTCTATGGGGGACCCTATATATCTAATCTATGGAGGGCGCCCATATATCTATAAGGGGGGGCACTCGACTGCCTATAGAGTCCGCTATCTGACTATCTACAGTTGGCACTCGACTGCCTATATATAGATCTGCTATCTGACTATCGCACCCCTCTATATCTATATGGCGGTAGGCCCGGGAGAATTCTCTACACCCCCCTTGGGGGAGAGAGGGGGGCTACTCTAGATTAGATCCCTCCGACCCCTATATATCTATCGTAATAATTAATAGACCATCCATTCCATACGTGACCATATATCTCTATGATGACTGGTTGTATCACGTATATATATAGAGAATGGCGGATAGAATGGATGATGGTAGATGGATGGCCCTGAACTCTCTATTCTATAGGCCATCCGAACTGCCACCCGGCCGACCCCTATCTAGATATATCTGGGGCGGGCCCCCTATATATAGAACTCCATCGGGTCGCCTATTCTATATCTATAGCCGCCCCCAGATAATAGATAGGGCGCCTCCTCTCCCGCCCCCCAAAGAAAAGATATAGAGAGGGGGGGATAAGATAAGATAGGAAGGGGTGGGGGGATCTGGGCGGGGGGCTGGCGGCACGGCCTCTCAAGCTCGAGTTGTTCTATGATGGAACACACCTACACTTACCGGTCGTCGAGTACCCCCATATCTGGATAGGGGCCCTCGGATATGATGATTCTTCTCTCCTCTCTTCGGCATACATGATTCTTCTCTCTTCGGCGAGTCCATCATTCACTTGCCTTAGGGGGGTCCCTTTCGTCTAGTGGTTAGGACATCGTCTTTTCATGTCGAAGACACGGGTTCGATTCCCGTAGGGGATGGATATTCGTAGTTTATTCTTACGGGTTACTAGATCCCAGATAGATGATCTCGCTGCGAGATCGCTCTCTCTCTCTTTTGGGTCGAGGGCGACTATGACTCTCCATAGTCGGGGTGAGCGATAGGGCTATATAGAGTCTAGTTTCGTTGGCACCCCTATATCCATATAGGCGCCCGCCCACCCCCCCCCCCACCCCTTATAGAGGTGGGGTGAGGTGGAGAGGCACTTTCTAGATAGGTGGAGAGCGGGGCCATCTATCTATAGGGGGATTGGGGCCGGGGCGGCTATATAGAGATCTGAGATATGCTATGGTTATGCCCATATAGAGAGAGGGGCCCCCTCTCTCCCCCATATAGAGAGGGGGGGCCTACTAGATATAGCTGGGAGAGGCACACTCCCCCCGCCCCTATCTCCCCTACCCTATCTATCTCTCTATCTTCTCTCTGGAGGGCCCCTAGAGAATCTATATATGGGGCCGAGGGCGCCGACGGCATTTATGCTATGCTTGGGAGGCCGAGGGCTATATGCCCCAGTTCTATATAGATCCTCCTGAGCATAACTATAGAGAGTCCCGTCGGCCTATATAGATAGGGGCCCCCAGCTATCCGCTATATAGATAGAGTATATAGTAGATAGTAGAGAGTAGGCCCCTATCTATTATGGGGGTTTCTCTATAGAGTATATAGATCCTTTCTTCAGGTCCCCTATCTATACCGACTAGATAGAGTTATATAGTCGCCCCATATATAGATAGGGCCCCAACCCCTATATATAGATGGCCCCATCCCCCCCCCCCCTCTCTATTATATCTCGGCTCTCTCTCTTATGATCTGGGCGGGCGGTCCCCTGCGTATAGAGAGAATTCTCTATCTCTCCCAGCCCTACCGGTCGAGGGCAACTATATAGGATGGGCGACCTGACGTCGGACGAGAGCATAAATGCCCTCGGCCTCCCTATCCCCTATCCATATAGAGGGAGAGGGGTGGGGGGGGGGTCGGCGCGAGGGCGACTATCTAGAGTCGGCACTCTCCCGACGAAGGGCCTTTAGGCTCTCGACCGCCCGCCCAGATCCCAGGTCTCTCTAGATTGGAGATTGGATGGGGTTGGGGCCCTATCTATATATGGGGCGACTATCTATAGTCGCCAACCCAACCCCAATCTCTATAGAGGTGGGGGCCCTCTCCCGGCGCCTCTACTCACCATAGACATCTATCTATCTATCTATCTATAGGGGCAGGGGGGAGGAGGGAGAGGGGCTCGACCTTTCCTTTAGGTCTAGGTCGAGGGTCCTCGATCTCTCGATCGAGCGCCCTCGACCCAACCCAATACCAATCGGCCGATAGTACCAATACCAACCCAATACCAATGGCCAATCCCAATAAGATCTATAGGTGGGGGAGTGGGGGGGTGGGGGTGGGTGGCGGACGCGGATCGCTTCATGCGTATCGTATGTACACCTGAGAGAAGGTCTTGTACGCGTGCTCCGTGTCTAGATAGTCCAGATCTTCACTTGTAAGGGGTCCAAGCTTTCTAAGCTCTATGCTGTTGGGGGACTCGGCAAGGGTCTTACCACCATTGACTATGTGTAAGTCTCTCGAGTACTCCGGGATGATCTTCCGCGCCGAGGATTTGTGCTTGTGGGCAGGGGTGGATATAGCGGACCAGCGGATCTGGTAGTCGACAATCGTTCGGACTTGATAGAAGTTGTCGCGGCACCTATAGTGGGACGGGAGACTTATCGCGACGCCCGCGAACCGATTGACGATGTCTTCGTCGCCGACGTTCGTCAAGCAGGCCACGTGGGTCGGCCAGGCTCTTCTCCGGCTAATGATACCTCGATCCCGAAGCCTTTGGAGTATCTTTCTCACAGGCGCCTTGATCTGGGTTTTGCTGGATTCCTGACGGGCCGATTTGCCCGCTGTTAGTTCGCTGCCGCTCACTGCACTTCGTGAAGGAGATCGACCGATAGGGCCCCCTGGCCAGCGGCGCCCTCTCCCTCTCTCTATATGGGCATGGGCCCGCCGACCCGCCACTCGACCCCCCCCAGATCTAGATAGGGCCCCCCCCCCATATCTAGATAGGGCCCCCCCTCGGGGGATAGAAGGGGGGATAGAGGGGGGTCGAGGGGGACTATCTAGAGTCGGCACTCGGCCGCGGCTATATCTAGATCCCATAGATCTAGAGGGGGGCACCCTAGAGATAGATATGGCCCCTCGGGGACGAGGGAGACTCTCTAGAGTATGCTCCCCTCTAGATCTATAGGCGCCCGCTCGCCCGCATATAGATCTAGATGGGCAGATAGATGGGGCCATCTCTCGGCCATCTCTTTCTCTATAGGGCCATCTCTCCCCGAGCCGAGATATAGAGAAAGGGGGGGGGGCCGTCTCTCGGTTGGGCCCTATCCATATATGGGGGCCCCCTATCTCCCATATAGAGTGAGTATAGATGGATATGGCGACGGGACTCTCTAGAGTTATGCCCATATATAGATAGGGGGGCCGAGGGCCATATAGAGAGAGGGGGGGGCACCAGAGTTCAGATAGGGGCTCTCGATCGACGAAAGGGCCTCGGCCCCCTCGGGGCCGAGGAGATCGAGGCACCCCCCCAGAGAGATCTAGGGGGGGGGCCCTATCTAGATATGGGGGGGCGCTCGACCATCGGGAGAGCACTCGATCGATAGATCGAGGTGTGAGCGTAGTATGGATTATAGAGTTCAATTGGCGCTCTCCCCCATACCCATACC
This sequence comes from Taxus wallichiana var. yunnanensis, assembly GCA_018340775.1. NCBI lineage: Eukaryota > Viridiplantae > Streptophyta > Pinopsida > Cupressales > Taxaceae > Taxus > Taxus wallichiana. Next base: position 7,386 of record JADAXU010000029.1, read on the forward strand.
CAGATATTAGAGAGGGAGAGGGCCCCCCCCCTCCCCCCTCCATATAGAGTTGAGAATTATAGATAGGGGTTTCTAGGGGGTCCTTCGGACCCCCTATAGATCTATATGCCCCTCGGGGGAGAGGAGCCCCCCTCCCTATAGATCTTATTCTATGGGGGCGGCTATATCTAGTTGGCGCCCTCTCGGCGCCCGCCCGCCCGCCCGCCCAGATCTGATCATAAGATCTAGAGCCGAGATATAATAGAGAGGGGGGGGAGGGGGCCATCTCTCGGCCATCTCTCTCTATAGAGGGCCATCTCTCCCCGAGCCGAGATATAGAGAAAGGGGGGAGGGCCATCTCTCGGTTGGGCCCTATCTCCCCCGAGGGGGGAGAATTCTCTCCAGCTATATATATAGAGGCGGGGGGGCGGCCCCCCCTCTATAGAGTTGGGAGAGAGGGGGCCCATATATCTAGAGGGGCCGCCTCCCCTATGACGATATGGGGGTTGGGGGGGCCTATCCAGATCTGGGGTACTCCCTATAGATCTTATTCTATGGGGGCCTGACGTCGATCGATGCCCGACTCGAGATAGAGATAGAGGGGGGTCGAGCGCACCATATATAGATAGGGTGAGCTGCTCGCTGCGACGACAAAGCTGTTGGATCGGGATACTCCTCCCTAGGTCCTCCAACTTGGAATGGATGGCGGAGCGTAGGTGGGAAGCTGTGAGATGGATACGGTGCTTCGCCCTCCGACGCTTCTCCAGCTCTCGCGGCCCAACCCCCCCATTTCTATATGGGCCCCCCCCTATCTTATCTCTGGTCCCTCGGGCCCGAGTCGCCCGAATGACCGTACCGGGGAATTCTACCGTACTCCGTGCAGCTATGGTTGTGAATCCCGCAGAGCCGTTCAGGCCGGATTGTAGGAAGTGGGTGATACGTTTCTGGATTCCTCTCGGGAGCTCTACGGTACCCACGATTCCCAGTAGGAAGTCGTCGGCATATCGCGCGTAGCAAATCCTAATTCCCCCCTCGGGTCGAGGGCGGCCCCCTCCGAGGGGGCCCATAGATCTAGAGGGGGGCACCCTATAGATAGATCTGGCCCCTCGGGGACGAGGAGGCCTATCTAGATATGGGGGAGCGAACCCCTCTCCCGCCCCTCTAGATCTAGATAGGGGGGCCCCTTTAGAACTATATGGTCGGTTGAGTTCCCGGTCGAGGTTGAGTGCATATTGGTCATCGGGATGGTCATCAGGAACCAATTTGGTGATCCGAACAATCGGTATATATAGATAGGGGGCGTGCTTCTGTTGGATCCTCTCTATCTCCTGATCGAGCTTGTGTAGGTAGATGTTGCCCAGTAGGGCCGATAGTAGGACGGAGGAAGGGCGGCTACCTATCCCTCTCTCCCTATCGGTCGAGGGTCCCCCATAGAGAAGATATAGAGGGAGGGGGGCTCCTCTCCCTACCGGTCGAGAGCCTCCTGACAATAGAGAGTCCCCTCCCCCAGATCTAGATAGGCCTCCTCGATCTCTCGCCATATCTCTATATAGGGAGCGGGAGCCCCCCTCTCTATATATGGGCCCCCTCGGAGGGGGCCGCCCTCGACCCCCCTCTCTAGAATTCTCAACTCTATATAGAGGGGGGAGGGGGGGGGCCCTATGACGATCTGGGGGGGGTCGAGTGGCGGCTATATCCATATCCCTATCCCATATATCTAGAGGGGGGCGGGCTCCCCCTAGATATATGGGAGAAAAGAAAAATCTGCGCGCCGGGTCGAGCATATAGTTAGATGGCGGTCGAGTACCAGATCTATAGGGAGGGGGTCCGATGAGGCGAAAGAACAAACTATTCTTTCCCGCCCCCCCATCGATCTCTTCCTTCAGGATTGGGATGAGTCGATGTCGGTCGATGGTGTGGAAACACTTGCTGATGCCGAATTCCAAGAACCAATTTGAATAGCCCCACTCTTTTCTAATCCGTATTAGGGCCGAGTGGCAGCCTCGACCCGGGCGGAAGTGCGATGTGTCCAGAAACTCGGGATCGTAAATGGATTCGAGTACCGCTCTTATCGCCCTTTTCATGATCTTCTCTATCGGTACTACTACTGTGAGCGGTCGGGACTTACCATTCGGAGTCGTCACGAGAGCGAGTGATTTGGAAAGGGGAGAGAGCAAGGCCCGTTTTTTGCTCCGACTCGACTATCCGCCGACTCGACTATCCGAAGTAGCCATAGCCAGCCGGGGTAAGAAGATGAGGTCAATGAAGAAAGGGAATGGGGACGACGCGCCCCTCTCTATTATATCTCGCCAATGAAGAAAGGGGTGCGTGCTATGATCTCAGCCGCTCCCCACTATCAGCTATGATCTCGACGTGACAAGATTGGTTGGTCGCAGCCAACGTAACAAGATTGACCAGCCATGATCTCAACGTGACAGGATTGACAAGATTGGTTGGTCGCAGCTATGACCCCAGCTGATCTCAGCTGATCTCAGCCGATCTCAGCCGCTCCCCACTATCTCATCCCCACTACACTATCTCAGGGCAGCCCACTATCTCAGGACCCATATAGAGAAGATAGAATAGGGAGGGGGGCTCGGCCTCCCCGCCCCCTCTCTATAGAGAGATGGCTAGTATAGAGAGATGGCCCCATCTATAGAGACTAGATCTGGGCCCCGAACTATCTTATCTATCTGGCGAGGCCTCTATATCTATCTGGCTAGTCGCCCCTCCCCCCAGAGAGATCTATATCTCTATAGGGCCCCTATGGGGGCCCCCTCGGGGCATAAGGTAGCCCAACTAGTCGAAGCCCAACCAGATTGAGGCCCTATATCTCTCTTTCCGGCCTGCCAGTTCTAGTTCAACCGGGCTATTCCAGTAACTGGTTATAGAGCCGCATATAGATAGATAGATGGGCCACTAGACCCGAAACTCGTTATAGAGCCCGAGCCTTCGGCACGAGCCTGAGCCTTCGGCCCGATTGGCCCGATCCAATATCTAGTTGGGTTGGGGACTCACCCGCTTCTGTTTGTTTGGCCGGCCCCTATAGATATAGGGACCAACGACAGGGGCGTATCTGTATTATATCATATCATATCATATACGTGATACAACTGGATATAGTGCCCTATCCTGAACTATCTGGATCTGGTCGAGAAAGCTACCGAGGACTCTAGATATATGATATGGGCGCCCTATCTATAACATCTATATAGATCTCTCTAGAGGGAGGGGGGTCTTTCGAGCAACTGCCAGATAGATAAGAGAGTTCAGGGAGGGGGGTCTTTCGAGCAACTGATCTCTCGAGCAACTGATGGCCATATAGATCTATAGGGCAACTGATGGCCATATAGATCTATAGGGCAACTGACCGAAACACCGGACGGAGCACCGAGATACGACTGCCCCCATATCATATAGAGAGAGGGGGGCCCCACCCATATCTAGCCCCATATCTAGATAGGGGACCGCCGGGGCGGGAGAGGGCCATATAGAACAGAACTATAGGGCGTCGAGTGCTGTCGCGCATAGAGAAAGAGAAAGAGGAACCCGACGCCTCGGCCTCCCCCCTTCCAATAGGGCTATATAGATCGAGTGCATACCCATTTATAGGCCCCCGTGAATATGTATATTCCATATCCAGACTGGTCTAGTTCTCTATATAGGGCACTCCCAACTCCAGGTCGAGCATATATAGAGTTCAGATAGAGAGAGAGATATAGAGAGAGATAGAGAGAGAGATATGATATAGATATAGATAGAGAGAGAGAGAGATATAGATAGATCGAGAGATAGAGAGAGAGAGAGATATAGATAGATCGAGAGATAGAGAGAGAGAGATACAGATAGAGATAGGGGCCACCAACTCGAGGCCATATAGATAGGGGCCCCCATAGTCTCATTCAGGGCGCGGGGGTGATTTCGGGTGACCCACCTCACTATGGCCCTGAACTACAGGACATAACTCCGCCCATCTAATCTCTATTCTCTATAGGGGGCCATATAGAGAGAGGTCAATCCCCTACCCGGCTGAAGTCGCCTGGTCAATGCCATATATAGATAGGGGGCCCTGAATACTGAAGTCGGCCCCCGGGCAGATAGATCTATAGGGGTGCATGGATGCATCCATTCTATCCAAGATACAACCAGTCATCGGTTGGGTTGTATATCCCGTCTCGCCATATAGAGAGATAAAGGGACGGGACCCCATATGGATGAGATGATATGGATCACCGGCTCTCTTCCGCTCGGCTCACCAGGAAGATAGTGGGGGTGCCATATATCTAATCTGAACTAGGGGGGGTGCCCATGCCCATATATAGATAGGGTGCCCGGGGGCCCGATTAGAGAATAGAGGATTATAGAATAGTATTGGCCGAGCGCGGTATAGGTATAGGTATAGGCGGTCGAGCCCTCCATAGTTCAGAATTCTAGATAGGGCTCATACCAACTCTTCCGCACTGAAGTCGGAATCGACCGACTAACTCCCTCTATCTATAGAATAGAACCGGCCCCCCCATACAGATATAAGGGCGCCGAGTGATATATATCTTATCTATATATGGTCACTGAAGTCGGCCCCGAGGCACTCGATGAGATAATGGGGGCGGTTCCGGGGTTACTACTACGACACGACATAAGGGGAGGGCATCGTTATATCACTACATAAGGGAAGGGTGTAGTGATATTCCGCGGCACTCCGGATGAATGGTGTGGTGACAAGGAACTATGGAATCCAGTAAGCCCACCGGAAGAATGTTAGTGCATGGCTCCGGACCAAGCCCCAACTCGACAATTAAATTAGCAAACAATCTCATCTCTGACTCGACGAAATGAAGTCCTGTCCTTGAGCTCATATATCTATATCACGTATGTAATATAGTCTGAGGGAATGGGGTCTTGGGATGAAGGAGAGCCCCTCGATCAACAAAGGAATTCAGATATAGGGGGTTGGGCCGGCCGGGAACTCTATATAGCCATGCGCTCAACCGGTAGTCTCCTCGGCCTTCTCGTCCTAGCGGACGAGAGCATAGACAACCAACCAACTAATATAGATAGAGTAGAGAGGGGGCCGGGTCAGAGTACCGATGGGAGTATAGTCCGGATAGTCCTAGTGCCAGGTGGGAGCGGGAGATATCTTTGTTTGTGTATTCGCCGATTGCAAGATGCCACTGTAATGTCGTATCGTACGATGGGAGTCTTGATTGGCTATATATAGATATGGCAGCATCCAGGATGTATTGGATTGGCGGAGTCCGTGCCGAAACAATAAATGAATAATGGCACTCTATACAGCAGCTCTATACTGGTATTAGCTATTAGCTGGGAATCGAGAGAGTCTTCAAGTAACTGGCAGGGCACTCTAGTTTGCTGTCGCTCACTGCCCGGGCCGATAGAAGGGGAGCTGCGTCGGCCCATACATTATGCCGAGGGGGCGGTGGAGAAGTGGGCGTTTCGTTCATATATATATATCTATCTGTCTCTCGTCCGAGCGCCCCATATAGAGAGATATCTAGGCTCGATAGCCCGAGTGGTTGGCGTTGGCTCTGTCTGAGTTTCGGCGCTGTCGCCATATCTATGACCTAATCTATATAGGGCTCCTTCGTCGGGGCCCTCTATATCTCTATATACGGGCCCGGCCGGCCCGACTACGACTACGACTATAGATAGTCGCCCTCCTCCCCCTAACGGGGGAGATCCCCCCTCTCTCTATATTCAACCTCCCCAGAACTATAGAGAGTACAAACATTGTTTGACAAACATTGTTTTGTTTGACAAACATTGTGTGCAAACATTGTGTACAAACATTGCGTTTGTGTACAAACCGAACATTGTGTACAAACATTGTTTTGTTTGACAAACATTGTGTACAAATATTTTCAATTCCATTCGGGGGGCCATCAATGCAAACGTCATACTTCAGCCGGAACCCCCTATCTATATATGGCATGCGCATCAATGACCTACCGAGACCCCCCTCTATCTATATCTGTCGAGCGCCCCCACCCCACCCTCTCATATTATTTCTATGGGAGTGAGTCTAGATAGGGGACCCCAGAAATCTATAGGCACCCTCGTAGATCAATAGGTCCCGGATCAAATAGGAACAACTGGGAGATTCATTCCTCCATTCGAGTAGTCGTAGTCGCACCTACACCCACCTACACCCACCTACACCTAATCGTTCGGTTCGAGTGAGCCGTCATTCCGTGAAACCGGTGAACTACATTTCCGGATATGCGGGGTTTGAGTGAGCCGTCATTCCGTGAAACCGGTGAACTACACTTCCGGCGGGACAGGACAGACAATATGTGGGTGGGGGTGGGGCAGAGGGCCCTATCGCCATATAGATCTATATATATGTACCTGCTGCCTATTGTTGCTAGACCCTATATAGAATATATATATCTCTGGAAATGATCTATATATCTGCGCTGTTCGATGAGCCGGGCCGCATTATTCTTACCGCATGTTCCACCCGGATCATACAAAGAGCTTTACAAGCGGAATTGATATCCCATAGAGTTCTATATGGCACCCACGCAGTATTGATGTTGTTAGCTGTCCCGCCGACCCGCCGATGCCATATAGATAGAGGGGCCTCGACCGGGGGGGCACTCTATCAAGCTAGTCTCATAGAATCAATCGTACTCTCTCTATATCCCTATCGATCGGCTTAGAATTCTAATCGAACACCTGCCCGATTGATTCGATGGTTTCGACGGTCACTTGGGTCCGTCCTATCTATATCTGGAGGGTTCGGAGAGGATTCCATATCGAGAGGTCAAGTCAAATATAGATGTTCCATATCGATGGATGGCGGTCCCGGTCACTTCCAGGGTGATGTGATAATCTAGATATAGGGTTCCGACCATGATGAATGAATGGTCGTTCGAACCCGAATGCGGCCCTATAGATTGAAGGGGGGTCCATCATTGGTCGTCAACCCCCTCACCGATATTACGATATTACGTATGTAACATCATTATTGACTCGACCAGACTGTTGTTCCTTGACTCCGTGCAGTAAGGCGGTGCCCTATATCTATATCTCTCTCTATATCTCAGCCTTCCATATTCGGGTGGTGAATCTATCGGTTAAGATAAGATCAGATCAGATCTATATAGGGTAGGGTAGGGTAGGGTAGGGTAGGGCGGGGGCGGGGCACTCTAATCGGCACTCGTCCATCCGGCGTCCACTGAACCGCTATCCTCCTTCTCGGGCCGAGCCCACTGCATTCTCGATTGGGATACCGAGCCCACTGTATTCTCGATTGGGCCCTCGGGGAGATATAGATGGGAGAGAGGGATCGACCGGCTATCCTCGATTCACTTCTATATAGTATATAGGGCCGAGCAGCTCTCTATCTCTATATGGCGGACCGGCGATCCTCGATTGGAATACCGAGCATCCCTATATCTATATATGGCGGATTGACCGGCTATCCGATCTGGTCCCCAGGGCCGAGCCCACTGATCGAGTTGGATTGAGAGCCTATGGCCGATTCGGCCCTTCTGTTTCAACGGGCAGGCAGACTGTTCGATTGAAGAACCGACAGGGATCGACCCGCTATTCCCGATTGGGATACCAATACCTCCTAACCCGGGATATATATAGATGGCCATCGGGATTGACCGGCTATCCTCGATTGGGATGGATAGGAATTGAACAGCTAGTCTCGATTTCAATTTATGCGCTATATATAGATAGGGCACCCGCCCGCCCTATCTATAGTTCGGGGGCCATATCTCCATATCTCCATATCTATATACAGGGCAGGGGGCGACTCTCCTCTCTATAGTGATGCGCGAACCCCTATCTATATATAGATGCGCGCCATATATAGATTAGATAGGGGCCCCCCCCTATCTATATATCTATTATATCTATATAGATAGGGGGATAGAGTTAGAGTCCCATCAATTCTATATATGGGAGCGGAGAGAGGTCTGAATAGAATGGGAATAGTGGGCAGATAGAAATATTCCTGAGAGGATTGTGGGCCTAAGATATCTATATAGACCCCCCCCTCTCTCTATATCTGCCCCCTATCTATATCTATGGCGGCTATATATCCAGTTCTAGTTCCCCTATATAGATATGGGGCACCCCTCCCCTATATACAATATGGCAATATGGCGTCCCTATATATCCATTCCATCTCCCCCCATATATAGGGGGTGGGGGCCCTCTATATATATATGGCAGCGGGAGAGGATTCTAGATTCTATACGTAGGGGTTTCTATATAGACCCTCTATATCTAACTGCCCGGGGTGGCGGCTATATCTAGTTCCCCTATATAGATATGGGGCACCCCCAGATCTATATATAGGGTTCAGGATAAGATAAGATCTATAGAGAGGGGGGGAGGGGGGCGACGGCCTACTATAGAGAGAGAGAGGGCCCCTATCTATACTAATAACGATCGATGCATGTCGCCGACATCCCCGGCTCGACCGCATGAATAGAAATGGAATGACCGGTCATCCCTATTGAATATTGAAGGAAGGCCCCGAGTGCTCTTGCTATATAGATGGGGATGGGGCCCGAAGTCTCTCTTGACAGCCGGGGCGCCCCCATATATAGATAGGGGAGTAGAGTCGAGTACAGTCGAGTGCGCCCGCCCCATATATAGAGATAGATAGATCTCGAGAGCCCCAGATAGATAGATATTCTCTCCCATATAGAGAGATAGGGCCGATCCCTGCTCAACCTCCGGGCTATGGATATAGGGGAGACTCGGGTGGCCCTATCCCTATCTATATAGACCCAGACCCCCCATCTAGATAGATCTAATCAATGCTGCTCTAGAGGAATCCATATAGAACTTGTCGGTGATGCACGCAGCTACATGAATGCCCCTATATAGAGAGATATGGCCCTATATAGATATATCTCCTACTCTATATAGCCGGGGCCCTCTCTATATAGGGGGATATGAGTAGGAGCAGCGGGGGCAAATAATACTGGAGATCTCGGAGGGTGTGGCGATGCCCTATATATTCTATCTGGGAATCCGGCGCCTGTCACGACGGGGGGACGAATGAAGCATCTGCCATGCCGGGGCCCTATATATTCGTTCGATTGGATCGGACGGGCGGATGCCGTGAGAGATATATAGGGCGGAGATGATCGGAGCCCTATATATCTATATGGGGGAGCAGACAGTTGATCAACCGGGGGGAGCAGATGGTGCTGAAGCGGCGGAGGCGCATATATAGAGAGGGCCCCTCTCTATATATCTAGAATGAATCTAGATATCATAATCTATATTGGGTTGGGGGGGGGCCCTATCTCCCATATAGATCTGGGGCTCTATCAATATCTACGGGGCTCTATCAATATCTACGGGTACCGATCCGACTGTTCCAACGGGGGCGAGGGCGTATTCTATTCCATATGGGGGAATCAATGGCGGCTAGGGCCCCGACATCTCTATAGAGAGGCCGGGGAATCGAGTGAGAGTGGGCGAGCATGGGGATATCGTCGCTCCCTCGTGATTCATGCGGTGCTGTCGGCCGGGCCCCCTCTATATCTATCGGCGGTGTTGTACCAGACCAACCAACCGATCCGTCCCCGGCGACGCGATAGCCGAGTCGATCCCCGATCCCCCCTCTATATAGATGGGAATTCTATTCGCCTATATATCATATATAGACCCTTCAAACTGCCCGTATGGATAGTTGGCCCCATATAGATATCTATATATCTATATATCTATATATCTCTCTATCTATATATCTATATTACTCACTCACGCCCTAACGAGATCAGATCTATATAGTTCCAACTCTATAGATTAGAATTAGACTATCCCGGAGTTCCTATAGGTTGGTACCAATCTGAACTACATCACCATCACATAGAGAGGGGGAGGGGGCCCCTCTATATAGATCTTCCCCTCTCTCTAGTATGGAGGGGTTGCCCCACCCCTATATAGATTCTATATAGCTCAGGCGGAAGCAACTGATAAGGATAAGATAAGATAGTTGGGGCCCCCCTTCTATATAGACTCCCGAGGGGCCCAGCCGCCCCGCTGGTCAAAGTATAGCATTATATAGCTCCTAGCTGGTCTCAACAGCCGGTCCCCTTCGGTTCGGCCCCGCTGGTCCAAATCTCTATTCTATATAGGCTCCATCCAATATAGTTGAGAATCGAATCCCATATAGAGAGAAGGGGGGTCCCCATCCAATCAATCTATAGAGAGGGGGCAGATATATATACGGTCAGATACAGATAGATATGGCCCCCCCCCTTTCTCTATATGGCCATATCTATAGAGAGAGGGGTCGGAGATATAGATGGCCTGACCGAGGCTGCAATATAGAGATAGGGGCCGGTCCCCATCCAATCTATATAGAGGGAGGGCCCAGCCGGTCGCCTACTCTATATAGGCATAACATGGACCCAGCGGTAACTAGAAACTAAACTAGCTGGTTCCCATCTAATCTCTAATCTAATCTAATCTAATCTACTATAGAGGGGGGAGGGGGCCCTATATATAGATATGGGTCCTGAGCCGAGAAAGCAAACCCAGCGGTCCCCATAACATCTATATAGAGGGGAGGGGGCCCAGCCGTATCTATAGTATCTAACCCGGCTGGTCCCCATCTATATCTATATAGAATAGAGGGCCCGGCCGAGACCCCATATATCTATATTGTTCGGTCTCCATCCATATAGAATAGAGAGTCTATAGTATAGAGTCTATAGTATAGAGTATAGAGTCTATAGGGCTCAGCCGAGACTGTCTGTTCGTTCCTGAGCCGAGCTGGTCTCAAACCCAATATCCCATAGAGAGCCGAGAAATATATCTGAGAGAAAGGGGGGGGTCCCCATCAGATATGATATAGGGGCGGGAGGGGAGGGCCCGGCCGAGACTGACTGTCCGGTAATCAGATATAATCACCGAGAAACTGAAGCTATGCTCGGGAGGCCCCCTCTCTCTATATTGGTTCAGATCGGCCCGATATGGCCGACCATCCATCTAGAGTTCTCACTCACTTACTAGATATATGGATAGGGAGTTAGACGGGAGAGGATCATCCATCATCCTATTCTATCAGATATAGATAGAACTATCCAATTCTATCCAATTCTATCCAATTCTATACGTGATACGACTGATGCCAATAGAGAGATATGGGCCCTGCCCTATATAGATATATGGCCCCTCTCTCCCTATCTATATATGGGGGGGCCCCTATCTATATGGCATGGCAGCTGGCCCTTCTATATCCCCTATAGAGTTCCAGGGGGGCCCCTCTATATGGCAGCTGGCCCCTCTATATAGATATGGCAATGGCAGAGCCCCTCTACTCTCTATATGGGTTCTCTCGGCTCATATCTCTCTATATAGATAGGGGGATCGAAGCCTCTCTATATGATATGGCAGCTGCGCTGGGATCGAAGCCTCTCTATATGATATGGCCGCTGGGATCCGAAGCTGGGAGAGTCCCTATCTCTATATGGGATGGGATGGGTTCTCTCGGCCGCTGGGATAGTTCTCTATATAGGGCTCTAGAGATATAGGACGCACTGGTCTAGTTAGATATATATAGGGCCAACTAGATCTTATCTCGTTCTCCCCTCTATATAGATATGGCGAATGGTCAGATATCTAGATAGGGGCCTCTCTATATGGGGGGAGTATAGAGAGGGGGCCGGCCAGATAGATATATAGGGGCCCAACGCTAGAGTCGGTGCCCTACGCCCTACCCTATAATAGTATCTGAATCCTCTCCCCCATAGAGATATATAGGCATATAGAGAGTTCAGGGCTGCCCCCCAGATCTATATAGGGATCGCCATAATTCTATATAGGGTGCCGGCGACCTCGACCCCATATATTCTATAGAGAGGGGGGTCCTCTCCCGTTGCCATATCTATATAGAGGGCCGCATATATAGATAGCCCCCCTCCCTCTATATCCTGAACTATAGGGGTAGGGGCGCCAATGAAACTCTATAGGGGATATAGAAGGGCCCGCTCACACCCCATAGAGAGATAGGCCCCCCCTCTATAGATATGGGAGAGAGAGGCATATATCTATATAGGGTGCCCCCCCCATATAGAGTTCTAGATAGGGCCGATGGTCGAGTGCCCATATCTAGATAGGGCCGATGGTCGAGGGACGAGTGCCCCATATAGAGAGAGATAGGGCCGACTAGACTCTCTATAGCATAGCCTAGTCTCCCTCGATCTATCGCCATATAGAGAGAGCCCTATATAGATAACTGACCCCCATATGTCCGATTGGGGGGAGTGCCCCCTCTATATAGTTCGGCCTCCCCCTCCTCGATCTATCGCCATATAGAGAGAGCCCTATATAGATAACTGACCCCCGGCCTCATACCTATATATGAATAACAATGGGTGGCCATATAGAGATATAGGGCCAGGAGCAGTCGCGGGGATCGAGCACCGCCCTTCTCTCTCTATTCGCCTCCGAGATATAGAGAGGGGGGGAGAGGTTGGGACAGCTCTTCCTACTTTCCCTGCCCCTTCTATATCTATGGGGCCCCCGAGGCCGACTCCCCACACCGACCACCCTCGAGTCGGCCATTCACCGCTATATCATCAAATCCAATCACATATAGAGAGCCCCCTTCTCTCTATATTGGAGAAATCGCTCTCCCAGATAGAGAGATAGGGGGCATATCTATATCTATAAAGTATACAATTGCAACATTCCGGCACAGGAAGGCCATCTTCTCTCCCGGATCCCCGCGCTCTCTAAGATAAGATATATAGAGGCTCGACTCCCCTCCGAGATACCGGGATGCGATGCTTCGGCCCCATATCTCTCTGCAAGATAGAGAGATACCCCCCATATCTATATAGGCTCAAGTTCAAGTAATGAGAGATACTCTCGAAGATACATATATATAGATCGGCCGTGGCCATGCCTATATCTAGATAGATATCTGGCGGCGGCCCCTATATACCTATATGGGTGGTGGTGGTGGGAGCGGCGAAGCTCTCGATCTCATATGCCCGGTTCAATGCCCGAATACCCGATCATGCCAATGTCTATATCTATCTGGGGCCCCTATCTCTCATATCAACTCTATTTAGATGGGATGGAGGAGGATCTCTCATATCAACTCTATTTGACGGGATGGAGGCCCCGGAGTTGACGGTGCCCTATATAGAGATCTGGGGGGGAGCCCTCTCTATAGAGAACTGCCCCCGGCCTCATACCTATATATCTTGGGAGGAAGATGGAGAGAGTTATCAATACGACTCGACTCACCCCTCTCCATCTCCGCTACCCATATAGATTTCCAACCACGCTCCCCATATCCATATAGAGAGCGACCTACCGTTTCTCTCCAATCCCCTCCGCCTCCCCTCTACCCGATCAGACGGGGTCGGTTCCCCACCCCATATAGATAGATATAGGCCGCCAGCCCCTTATCTATCCCCGGCCTCCATCGGGGAAATCTCTTCTATCTGTGAGCGCACCCCTATATCTGGCCGATGGGGGGTATCGGCAATTCAATATCATCAGATCGGGCCGGCTCGGGGAAAGAAAACTAAACTCTAGTCGGGCCGGCCTATATATTCCTTCGTGAATAGAGAGTTTAATTGGCTGATCCTTTGCGTATCCTCCTCCCTCCTCCTCCTCTATATGGCATGGGGCATGGCGAGGATTTCATATATCTGCCAAGTATCGATGATTGGGCGGCCGCTATCTACTATCTACTATCTACTATTGCTATAGTCGATAGTCCCCCCTCTATATAGATATGGGCCCGATGGGGTAAGTCCCCATATCTATATAGTGGCTGACGGGTGAAGAACCTGGTACCCATATAGAGATAGGGGCCCCCCCCCACCCCCTCTATATCTTATTAGTTAGATATCTGGGCCCTATCTCTCTATCTGAGGAAGAGTTCGTTCAGCCGCCTCCCGGAATGGAGAATAGGAGAGGACCGGGAGGCCCCACCCCATATATCTTAGTGGGGACCCTCCCCTAGTCTCTCGTTAGTGTTTCGTCTATCATATAGCCCTCCGACTCGATAGAAGATCTCTATATAGGGCCCCTATCTCTCAGATCCCAGATAGAATCTGATAGGGGGAGCCCCCTATCTATATCTGGTGTATCACGTGTATAACAGAATCAGTAGTCCAGCGAAGCCCGCCCGGGAGCTGGCCCGATCCGCCCCTATATCTATATGGCGACCCTATATAGATCTATTCGCTCAGTGCTGCACCAGAGGGGGCCGCCTCCCACTGAAGTGAAGCGGAGGGAAACGAGGGTTATCACTCCGACTCCAGCCGCTCCCCCCCCCTATCCATCCCCCCTATCTCTTTTTGTTCGACGACCCCGGCCAGATCAGATAGATAGGAGGGATCGGAGAGATATAGAGGGGGGGGCTCCTACCTGAATAACATGTTTCCCCCGGGCCTCTCTATCCAGGTCTCTAGCCAGGCCAGACGATACTCTCTCCCCCGCCTCGTCAAATAGAGAGATAGGGGCTCAAATAGATAGAGAGGGGTGGGGTGGCTCCTATATAGAGAGTATAGATATAGAGAGGGGTGGGGTGGCTCCTATATATATCTATCCGGGGCTCCAGAGAGTATAGATATAGATAGGGGTGGCTCCTCTCTCTATATCCGGGGTGGCTCCTATATAGATATAGAGAGAGATATAGATATAGAGAGAGATATATATCTTATCTGAGAGAGATATAGAGAGAGATATAGATATAGAGAGAGATATATATCTTATCTGAGAGAGATATAGAGAGAGATATAGATATAGAGAGAGATATAGATATAGATATAGAGAGAGAGAGAGATATAGATATAGATATAGATATAGAGAGAGATATAGATATAGATATAGATATAGAGAGAGATATAGATATATATATAGATATAGAGAGAGATATAGATATAGAGAGAGAGGGGAAGTTTAGATCATATGACTGCCATATAGAACGATAGGGGCCGACCCCCTCTCGGGGATCTACCCCCCTATCTCTATATGGGACCCTCCCCTATCTCTATATGGGACCCTCCCCTATCTCTATATGGCATTGATCAGAAATCTCGTGGACATGACTGCCCCCCCCCTCACCCTCAGTCTCATTCAGGGGCGGGTGAGTGCAGATATAGGAGATTGGGGCTCTATATAGATATGATATGGGGGAGCCCAGATAGAGAGTTAGTTGAGATAATAGATAGGGGGCACCCCCACCCCCCCCCCTCTATATAGATATGGGAGCCCTATCTATATATGGCGATATGGCGATGGCCCATCTATATATATCGACACCCTATATATAGATATGGCGACACCCTATCTATAGATAGATATAGGCCCCCAGATATCTATAGATAGGGATCTACAATTCTATTTAGAGTCTAGGGGATCTCTCTGCCCAGAACTATATGCGGGTGCAGCGGTCGAGTGATCACCCCGAATGTGGGGATGGATGGCCCTCCATATATATCTGTGGAGATGCCCCCCCCCAGATTAGAGATATGGCCCCATAGATATAGAGTTCGGAAAGGAGTGGTTCCGCATGTGGAGATGAGAGCCCTATAGAATAGATCTCGAATGCGGAGATGAGATGAATGGTGGAGATGCCCTATATAGAGAACTGGGATGTGGGGATAGTTATAGATATAGGGCCCTCCATATAGATCTCTCTATATGATAAATCACCATATAGAGAGAGGGGATAGGGCCATCTCTCTATATCTTGGGCCGACTATAGAGAGCCCTATATAGATCTATATGGCGCCCCCTATATATAGATATGGTAGATATGGCCCCCTATAGCCCTATAGATTGAAAGGAAGGCCTATAGATTAGCGGGGGGAATCTATAGAGAGATACTTTTCATTGGGCCCCCCCCTATATAGAGGCTGATCTATAGGGTGCTGACTACCGACTATAGAGAGTCTCCCTCTCCCAGCCCATATATCTATATAGGGCCCTCTCCCAGCCCATATATCTATATAGGGCCCTCTCCCAGCTATATACAGTCGAGTCCCTCTCCCCCTATCATATAGATTTCTCTGCTGTATAGAATCCAGAATCTAGAATCATCTATACTATAGTAGGGAAGATATATAGATAGGGGACCACACTCTATATATCTTCCCCTATCTATATATGGGAATTACTATATAGACCCTCGATCTCCTCGGATCAATATGAGATCTAGTTGGTTCAGATATATAGCCCGGTCGCCCCATAGTGATTTCTATATGGCCCCATCTATATATGACTCGGACTGACTACTATGAGGTGAGCCTATATATCTATATGGATATATCTATATGGCGCTCCCTCCTGAGATAGATAGATGCTCTCTCCCCTTCTTCTATATATGGGCCCAACCCCCTATCTATATATGGCTAACGAAATCTCACTCGACACCCTAGATCTAGATAGATAGAATCTCTCCTCTCTATTGTAGTTGCACCCTATACTCTCTATATATTGATGAGAACCGACACGACATATAGATCTCTCTGGGGGCCCCCCCCTATAGAGTTCTATATAGCGGGCAACTCTATAAGATAGAGATAGATGGAGATAATAGATAGGGGACTACCCCCATCGGGGCAGGCACTCGACCGACTACCGAATCCCTTTCATTTCGAGATGGAGATAGATATATAGGCCCTAGATATAGACAAGATGGGGGCACTCGACCCATCTATATAGAGAGTATAGGGCGGGAAGATATATTAATAGACTGCCTATATATCTATCTATGGCAGGAGATACATTTCAAGACAAGATGGAGATAGATATATAGGCCCCCGGGGCGGGAGATCTCTCTATATAGGGACCCCATCTCTCTATATAGGGATGGCACTCTCCCCAGATATCTATATAAGGGGCAGATATATAGATAGGGGCCCCCCCCTCTCTATATAGAGAGAATAGATCTATTGGCGGCTCTATATCTTATCTAACTGGCACTACATCTATATATATAGGGATGGATTCTCTTCTATACGTAACATGACTCACCCCCTTTCTCAGCCTATATATCTATCTGCCCCCCTCTACCTCTCTATATATCTTCAATATATTGGAGATTCTAGATACAATAGATAATCTATCTATTCTGGGGGGCTCTCTATCTTGGGAACCTCGCCCATAGTTCTCTATATAGGGGGCACTATAGAGTATATACGGGCAACTCTATACTGTGGGCACTCGACTACCTAGATAGACTTCCCCAATTCAACTCTATACTGTGGGCACGCCATATCTATATATCTTTCTACCTTGGGCCATATATAGAAAGGACCCAATTCCACTATATACAGTGGGCACGCCATCTCTCTATATCTCTATCTAGGCCCTATCTATCCATCTGGCGAGCATATAGTTCTGTTCTATATAGAGGGAAGATCTATAGAGAGAGTTAGGTACCCCTATCTATATATGGGGGATCATCTATATCTCCAACGAGGAGATATCTATATAGAGACGAGTCACATCTATATAGAGATGGGGCCCCCGCCCTATCTATATGGTCTGGATCTATCTGGCAGAGGATATGAAGAGGATAATCAGAGGCCTATATATCTACCTGGACGCTCAATCTAGGGGAGCACCATATATAGATAGGGAGATCTCTCTATAGGGGAGGGGAGGGGAGGGGGGGGGCGCTTTCTGATCAATCTTGTTCCGGTGGGCAAGAGAAATCTTGACCCGGGGCATCGAATGGAGGTATTATATAGATCTTTTGGCCAATCAATCAATAAGATATCTATATATAGGGGGGGCTGGGGCTGGCAATCGACTATGACGGATATAGATATGGATAGGGGGGCCGGGCCAGTTGTCTATATTCAGGCGGCCGCCCTCTATCTATATGGTGATTCATCAATATGGCTACACGCATGATTCACGAAAGGGGTTCGGATCAGGCCTATCGTGCCAATTATAGAGAATTATCCTCCCCCCAGTTCTATATAGATCCTCCCAAGCGGAACAGAAATGCCCCATATATAGATAGGGGCCCCCCCTCTCTATAGTAGAGAGAATAGATATATAGGGGCGGGGGGGGGATCCCATCTCTATATAGGGGGGGTCCGAGATCTATAGAGAGGGGGGGGGCATCCTCTCTATAGTAGCCCCCCACTCTCTAGATATACCTATATAGACCTCCCGAGCACCCTATAAATAGATTGTAGATCCCTATATATCTTATCTGCCCTATCTATATATCTCCATATCTATCTATCTAGAGGGTGCCCCATATATAGATAGGGGCCCTCCCCCCTCCATAGAATAGAGGGGAGGGCCTCCCCATCGGGCCCCAACCCCCTATATAGATAGATGGCCTGGCTATATATAGCGGGGCGGGCCTATATATGTATGGTATGGGGGCGTGGATATAGGGGGGCCTAGACTAGACTCTAGATGCCCCCATATATCTATAGGGCCCCGAGGGCCGAGATATAGATATACGGGGTGGCGGCTAGGCGAGTTGGCGGGCCCAGACCCATATCTATAGGGCGCCGCTGGCCGGGGCGCCATATCATATCTATCTATAGGGTGCCCCATATATAGATAGGGGGCCCTCCCCCTCCTCGATCTATCGATACCCTCGGCCTCAGTTATATATATAGGCAGATATAGAGATATGGGGCCCCCTCTCTATATGGCTTGAACTATAAGTGCTGGGGCCCCCTATATAGATATGGGGGAACGGCTCTCCCCCGCCCCAGATATGAAATCTATATTGGCCTACCCCCCCCCCTCGAAATGAGAGGGCATAGCTGAGCAGTGTCCCACCATTATAAGATTGATTCTGGATGAACCGGTTAGATGGACGTGAACAGAACTCTAGATAGGGGCGCCATATCTATATATAGGGAACAGTGATGAACCGCACGCATCGGACAAACCCCCATAGATCCCCCTCTATATACATGGGGGCCCCTCTATATACATGGGGATGCACGCCCCCCCGTTCCCCGGCACTCTCTATATATGGGGCCCTTTCTCCCTATATCTAGGCCGGGTGAACACGACTCTTCTTGATCTCAGACAGATATCTATATAGAGGGCAGCATTCTCCGGATAGAGAGAGTCGCCCCTGAGAATCTTAGATAAGATATCTATATATATATATATATATATTAGTAGAGGGAGGAGATCGGGAGAGCAGCCCCTCTATATAGATATGGGTTCCCAAAAAAACTAGATATAGCCGCCCCTCCCCCCCCTTATATCTATATCTACTCGATAGATAGGTTGGCACTCACTATATAGATAGGTTGGCACTCACTACTCACTCCAATATATAGATAGGGGGTTGGCACTCACCTCACTGATTATATCCGCCATTCTATTATATACGTGATACGAAGGTTGGCAGATATACAGGTCAGGTTGGCAACTAACTCTACAGGACTCACGCCATATATATAGGGGTTGGCACTCACCTCACTGATTATATCCGCCATTCTATTATATACGTGATACGAAGGTACCTACACCAATATATTAAAGGCAAAGGCCTTCAATTCCTCTATACCGGGGGGCGGCTATCTATATATCTAGTTGGCACTCGACTCCCCCATCTATATAGAGGGGGGGGCGGCCCTATCTACATATCTGGCCCTATATAGATATCTCAACTGAGATATCGGCCCTATATAGATATCGACCCGGGGGGGGATTAGAGAAGTCATAGACGCAACCTCACCAACACACCCCTCTATATAGATATGGCGGATCAGACTCTACCAGATAGATTGGTGAGATTAGATGGGCATGCATTGGTGGACACACTCTACCGCGACACACTCTACCGCGACACACTCTACCGGCACACTCTACCGGTTCTCCCCGGGTGTCAAGATATATCTATTCTTTATATGGCCCCTATCTATATATATGCTCGTCCTCCCGGGCTATGGAGAGATATGGGCTTCATTGCCCGGGGGGACGTAACATGATGGGACTGATGAGCATCACATGATGGGACGTCACAGTTATATATATATAGGCCCAACTAGTGATGGGACCACTCTAATGACATAACATACTAGTGATGGGACGTAACATGATGGGACCACTCATCTGACAGACTAGTGATGGGACCACTCATCTGACAGACTAGTGATGGGACCACTCCCACTCTAATGATTCTATTCTGCCATATCTATAGAGAGGGGGGGACAGTTCTCTATATAGGCCACTCATCTGTACCACTGCCATATCTATAGAGAGGGGGGGGACAGTTCTCTATATAGGCCACTCATCTGTACCACTGCCATATCTATAGAGAGGGGGGGCAGATATAGATAGATGGCCACTAGGACCCATATATAGATAGGGCCACTGCCATATATCTATATAGGGGGACCACTCCCAGCTATATATAGTAGACCACTGCCATATCTATAGAGAGGGGGGGGACAGTTCTCTATATAGGCAGAGAGAATATATGGCCACTGCATGATGGGACATATATAGTAGACCACTGCCATATCTATAGATAGGGGGCAGATATAGATCTATATATCTATAGATCTATATATCTCTATATAGATATATAGATCTATATTCCACCCTATCTATATATCTGGGCGCCCGGATTGTTCACCCCCCCTATATAGAGATGGGATCCGAGCCCCCCCAGAGAGAGTTCAGGGCCGGCAGATATCATATAGAGATAGGGGGGGAGCCCCAGATCTCTATGGGAGATAGGGCAGATACAATAGAGAAACATTGTATCTAGAATCTCACAATCTATTGAAGATATATAGAGAGGTAGAGGGCCCTGACCAACACCATAGAATGAGATAATCAATCAATCGATATAGGATCAGATCACTATATTGATGAACCGATGGAAGTTATAGAGATATAGGGCCCTCTCTATATAGGTAGGTCAACCCCCCCCAGCCCTATCTATCTATTTAGAGGGTCCAATCCAATATTGGAGGGAGGGGGGGGGGCGTAGAATCTTATCTATCGGACGTCGATCCGGTCGAGTCTATTCTATTATCTATGTAATATCATCAGTCATCTATAGGCCCCAACATCTATAGTTTATGAGGCCAACATCTATAGTTTATGAGGCCAGTCGATAGATATAACAAACAGAACATTTGAGCCATATGTATATAGGGGAATAGTTGATAGGTTGAGGGCATAAATGGATTCTCCGCCTATATATCTTATCTATATGGCGAGTGCCGATTATCCGAGTAGTCACGTGTTAGTTCAGTCAGTCGTCAGTCCTATCCCTATCCCCTCTCAGGCATATTTGGTGGTTGGTGGCGTCAGATATCTATATAGATCCCGTGCCACTATCCATCTACAGGTTCGGAATAGTCTGGCCACTATCCATCAATGCCATCCCGGCATAGGTGGTTGGTTCAGTCCTATCTATTCGGTGGCTTACTGTATCGGAAAGAGAGAGAGAATGGTGGTTCGGCCACTATCTATCCAAGAAGGAATGGTGGAAGAGTTCATGTGGTAGGCCACTATCACTATCCATCCCAGTCTACGAATAGGTTGGTTCGGGAACCCCCCCCTCTCTATAGAATGGTCCAGTTGGTTCGGAATAGTTACTGTATCGCATTGACTCAATCGACCCTATACTCTATCTGGGGCCCCCCTATATAGATGGCAGCAAAATAGAATTGTTCCTCGGCATATATCTATAGAGAGGGGGCCCCCCCCTCTCACCTCTCCTATATATCTGATTGTGAGATTCTAGATACAATGTTTCTTCTATATCTCCCCATATCTAGATAGGGGCCCCCATATCGTCATAGGGCCTATATATCTAGGGGTCCTATCGGACGAGCGCCTACTATAGTCCATCACTATCTATAGTATATAGAGAGTCGCCATACCCATACAACTATAGCATCTACATATGGGTATGGTATGGGATGGTTGGATGGCCGGATGGATCTCCTTGAACTGCCAATCATGTTCCGTATATAGAGTAGAGAGCGGCATCACTATGGCATGGTATGGCATCTACAGCATGGTAGATAGATGGGAGCACGCGGCATCACTGCATCACCTCCCCCCATATATAGATAGGGCGCCCCCCCTCTATATAGTTGGGTATGGTGGATAGATGGGAGCACTCTAGATATAGAGACATCGCTGCATCACTATAGTCTCATGGTTCTCTATATGGTAGATCTATGGCCCGACTGTGCCTAGATATAGATGAGGGGCTCTTGACCGGGCCCCTCTATATATATGGGAGTCGGCACCCTCTAGTTCTAGTTCTCTATAGAGGGCCCCCCCATATCTAGATAGGGCCCTCCCCCTATATAGATATGGGAGCATATAGATAGATAGGGGGCCGCCCCTGAACTATCTAGTCTATCTATATAGAGAGGGGGGGGGCACCCTATATAGAATTCAATATGGCGCCCCCCCTCTCTATATAGGCATAGGCGAATCTGGGGAGGGCGAGGTTGAATAGAGAGCCGAGCCCCCCCCAGAGATATATAGTATAGGGCTATATCTCTAAGATATCATATAGAGATAGGGGGGGAGCCCCCCCCCGCCCCTATATATCTATTGTATCTATAGAGCCGAGATATAGCCCCTCTCTCTCTCTGGTTGGGTCACCATGATTAGAGATTAGATAGGGGGCCCCATTCTATAGATCTCCCTACTCTACGCTGCATTTATGCACCGGCGATAGATCGAGGTCTTCCCTCGACTGTATATTCTCTAGTTGGTTGGCCCGGCCCCCCCCCTCTCATTCAGATAGGGGCTGGATCTGGGATATGGATATAGCCGCCACCCCTACCCCTGAACTATGGATGGGATAGGATAGAGACGTGATACGACTGACCAGATAGAATAGTCTATAGGGGTCCCAGCCCCGAACTATAGATCATCATAAGACGAGAATCGGAATGACATATAGATCCAAGACGAGAATCGGTATATAGATGAGGGGGACAAGACGAGAATCGAGATTATAAGACGAGAATCGAGATTATAAGACTCCTCTAAGCCGATCCCCTCCCCGAACTTAGAACTGGCTTCAGTCGAAACGAATATATAGATAGGGCAGCGATCCGGCCCGACCCTATATAGATAGCTATAGTTGCCCCCCCATCTAGATATCTAGCCTATCGCCCCCCCCCCCCCTCCATAGAATAGAGGGGAGATAGGGCCCATCAGTCCATATAGAGAGAGAGGGGAGGGCCCCCTTCTATAGAAAGGGTTCTATGGGGGCTCTAGATGCCCCCGAGTTGTCCGGCTATACTACATATCAGTAGGGTAGGCCGTCGCCGTATATCTGGGTGCCGACTATACTCTATATAGCTCCCGTCGGCGCACGGCTATCTAGAGTTTCGATAGCCTGATAGTCTCCCCCATACCATACCATACCATACCATACCATACCATACCATACCATACCATATATTAGATAGGGGCCCTCTATCTATATCTGCCCCCATAGGGGTGAGGGGCTAGACTAGAGAGAGAGTCCCTTCAGCCATATAGAACTCTAGGGTGAGCGTAGCGTAGTGAAGGGCCTCAATTCTTGCAAGCGACCCCCTCTCTCTATATCTTCCCTATCTATCCGTTCACTACGCCATATAGATATAGGGGCCCCAGCTCAATCAACCAACAGGCCGATCGGCTCGGCTGGGGGAGGGGGAGTATTGTCCTTCCAGTAGTCCCTTCCGGCCCTATAGTTCTATCTGGCGGGAATCATCCATCTGACCGATCTTGTCGGCCGAGTGCCTATATCTCTATATGGCCGTTCCGTGCTCTCCCGTTGCCAACTCTCCATATATAGAACATAGCCGCCCCTGTTTTGTTCATTAGTAGAGGGGAGGCCATACTATCTTATCTGGGAGGCCCCCCCGCCAATTCTCTATATAGGGGGGCCATAGATCTAGAGGGGGGCGCCATATCTATCTATATATAGAAGGGGTGCCGACTAACTATATATAGAGTATAGCCATAGCCCCCAGATAGATATATTCAACCAACCCGGTTCAACCGAGATGAGATCAGATCTCTCCCATCTATCTATAGGGGGGGGGACAGATCGATCCTATTGTCGAATCGTCCCAGTCGAGAGTCAGTTGAGTTCGGACACGAGTAGAGGTAGAGGAATTTCTCTATCTATCTTATTTTATTTTATTTCTTTCGCGGTGCCGAGGCCCCGGACGCAGTGTTGATCGGGAATACGGGAATGGAGTATATGCGGGACTGCCACTGCTAGAACCCGTAACCCGCCATACATAGAACTATAGGGGCTCACGAAGACTGATATATCTTTCCGCCCCGCCCCTTTCTAGATTTTCTATATGGCCATGTCCGCATCTCTCATCTCTCTATCTGCTCGTTATGTCCGCATCTCAGATCTGGTATTCCTCTCCGTCCGGCTCAATCCAATCCTCATCGCTTCCGCCCCCTATCTATATATAGGCGGATTCAATCACTCGAGGGGATTCGGGGGTAGGGATCGATCTAATATAGATCTAGTGCTGCTCGGCGGCAGCGGTGGTTTCGTAACAATGGTGGTAGGGTGGATTAGTGGTTGTCTCGGGTGGTCCGCCCCTCTAGTGAAGTGAGTGATGCCAGAACCAGACTATAGTGCCATACTATAGTGCCCTCTCTATATACATGAAACCCGTGAGCCCCGCCTAGAGTTCGGCCCTCCAGTGAAGTGAGTGATGCCCATCCGTAGCCTAGAGTTGTATATTCCAGATTCGCCCATCCCCTGTTTCTTTTTTTTTTCGCGGTGATGCGGTCTATACGTAACACCCATCGGCCGAGTGGTTGATGCAGTGATGCTATGCCATACGGGTCTAGTCCTATAGTGATGCAGTCCATCCATTCCCGACTAGACTGATATGTATGTCTAGTCCTATAGTGATGCAGTCCATACTCTATATCCATACTCTATGGTATGGGGGACTAGAGTGATGCAGTCCATACTCTATATCCATACTCTATACATACGTAACATGATGACTGATATCAGTCATCAGTCGTATCACTCCTTTGGATAGATAGATAGATCAGTCGTATCACCGCGTGGTGCCATCACTATCTATTAACGGCTCACCGCCATCCGGATCTGTTCTGCAACCGGGGGCTAACCGGTTTCCGGGTCTAACCCGGCCCATCTATATAGAAGAGAGAGAGGCATCGTCGTTCCGTCTATTCGACGCGCCGCCTTACGCCTTGGGAGTGGCTTCGGTATCGGGCCCGGTGTACGAGTGGTCACAGGGCGGCATACTCGCCCGACCTATACCTATAATACCATATCGCCATATCGAGTCAAAGCAGTCAGCGGGGCGGGCCGATTCAAGTGATCCCCCCTATCTATATATGATATGGGTTTAATCTCCATCGGCTGAGGGCCTGAGAAGGCCACTGACATGATCGAGCTACAATCAACAATCCTCTATATAGATAGTGAGATTGCCCATAACTCAAGATCGCCGGCTAGAGCGCCTTTTCCCCGTTCGACCAGAATGGATAGAGAATATCTATATCTATATAGGTCGAACGGAAGATCCTCTTTCATTTTCATAGAGGGGGGAGGGGCGATGCCACCATGTCATATCGGTACATCCCAGCATGCACCCGGGGAGGCCGCGGGGAGTCATCGAGCATACATCCTTCGGTCGATATTCCTGTTACGGGTCATTACGATACGATATTATATTGTATAGATGAGCGCGCGCCGATCGGATTCCATTCTATTCTATTCTAATATAGGGGTAGGGGTAGGGGTCCCCAGATCGGGGAGGGGGAGAGGGCCTTCACTCAATTGATTTGAGGGTCCCTTCATATCTATATATGGCGCCCAGATCTCTATAGATAGATGGGGATGGGGCCATCTATCTATACAGTCGAGGGGGACTATCTCTAGTCGGCACCCAATCGATAGGCGACATCAGGGCATGCCCCCATAGAGAGATAGGGCCCCCACCCCATAGACCCTATAGAGTATAGAGGGCGCCGACAGCATATAGAGTATAGAGAGCGCCCCCCTATATCTATCTATATAGATTCTATAGCTGCCCTTTCGTGATCTATATAGAGGGGGAGGGGTAGGGGGAGGGTTCTCTGATAGATATATCTACACCCCCTTCTCTATATCTGGATCTGGGGGAGCCGAGATAAGATAGAATAGAGAGGGGGGGGGGATACTCTCTATGGGGCGCCCATGACAAGATATCTGCCATCTATTTCACTATAGAGGGGGAGCGGAGCGTAAGTCGAGTGATCCAACCATACATTCATTCATGCTCGTCCCCATCTCTATTCCGTGTATCTCCTATCTCCAACCGACCCCGACTATACACTCCATATAGCTCAGTGGGGCAGTGGGCCATGCCATATAGAGAAGGGAGAAGGTCGGGTCGGGTCAGGTCATGTTACGTATAGAGTAGGAACCTCGGTTCAGTCGAGTGCCCAGTGCTATAGAGAGTGATAGTCGAGTGCCCAGTGCTATAGAGAGTGATAGTCGAGTGCCCAGTGCTATAGAGAGTGATAGTCGAGTGCTATCTGGGGCACCAACTGGAATCTAGGAACATTGAGCCTACTGATGCCCCTATATCCATACGCCTCTGGTTCGGTTGGGTTCTCCCATATAGATTCTATAGATAGGGGGATATAGATTCTATTGGGGGCGCCCCTATCAGCCGGCCGGGGGGCGGCCTCTATACCTGGATCAGACCCGGATCAGCGGCCGAGAGAACTATAACTCCTATCCATAGCAGCTTAGCTCTCGGCCTCCTCTCCAGTCCAGATAGAACGTAGGCGCCCCCATCTAGATAGAGTTCACCCTATATCTGATCTAGATAGGGCAGATAGAAAAGCCCCCAGATAGAAAGAACTATAGGCTCTTCCCCCTCGGCCTCCCGGGAGAACTCTAGATGGGGCTAAGCTACTTTAGATAGGGATAGGCATCTAGCCTTATAGTCCCTGGGCCCGTCGGCACCCTCTATATACCTATACGGGCCCTCATGTATCTAGAGTTCCCTCCCCCTCCTCCCCCAGCCATTTCTCTAGAATCTCTCTATCTGGGGCCGTCGGGGGACTCTATATAGCCCAGATATAGAGCCGAGATATAGAGAATACCGAGCCCTTCTATATCTATATAGATGGGGGGAGCCCTGAACTATCTATATGGCGAGATAAGATAGAATAGAGAGGGCCCCCGATCGGGGAGCCGAGATAAGATAGAATAGAGAGGGGGGGGGCCCCACCCAGATCTCTTCTCTATAGATGGGTCTGCACCCCCCCTAGAGAGATATGGGGGCTCGGGAGAGGGCCCATATCTATCTATCTATTCTAGGGGGAGATCGGATTGCCTCTATATAGAAGAGAAGGGGAGAAGGAGAGACATCAGTAGGCTCTCGATATCTATGGCCGTCGGGAGACTCGCCCTAATATAGATCTCTATATAGATCTCTATATAGATCTCTATATAGATCTCTATTATATAGATCTATATATATCTCTTGAACCGAACAAGGAATAGAGAATCTATAGCCCGCTTGCAGTCTCTAGTTGCGGACTATGGAGAGTCAGTCGTATATCTCAGTCGAGAGCACCATCACCCATATATAGATAGGGGCCCGCCAGCCAGTGCCTTCATTATCCTGAGTGAGAATCTTGAGTATGAGGGAGAAGGGTTGGGTACCCCTGTATCCATATAGGCGCCCAGGGGTGAGGCAGTAGTCTTCAGTGGGAGGTGCGTGCATCCGTTCACCCCCGAGGGGGATAGGATCTATGGGGTCTGCCCTTTTCTATAGATAGATGCGGTGGCCCTATCTCTCTATCTATATGGGGGCGTCACTGTTCAGATCAGAATAGATAGGGAATAGAGAGGTCGTTAGTGATATATAGATAGGGGGGGGGTCAATCTTCGATCCGTTCCCCACCCCCACCCCAGACCCCACCCCCACCCCCACATCGTCATAGGGATAGGGGGCCCTCGCCTATCTATATAGGGGGAGTTCTATAGATAGGGCCGATGGCCGGGGCCGAGCTGGAGATGCCCTGAACTCTACAATGGCCCTATACCTATACGGGCCATCTATCTAGAATCAGAGCCCTATCTCTATCTATCCCATAGAGAGAGAGGGGGCCCTCGCCCCCCCTCACCCTCCCCAGATCTCTAGTCGGGGGGGGGCCCCTCTATAGAAATCTGGCAGATAGAGTTGACTGGGGCCCTCTCTATCTATGGGAGATAGGGGCCCATATAGAGATAGGCCCTCTATATGGTATGGGGTCGGGAGGTGATAGGGGCGCCCTATAGATATATAGAGATCTGCAATCGTAGAGAAGGAGAGAGAAGGTAGTGACGATCTTAACTCCCTCGACCGAGATTCGGGATTCTGTGTGCCCTACCCCATCTCTCTCTATTCAACCTCCCCCCTCTATCTCTATTCTCTGGGAGTGGAGGCGGGTGAGCCCTATATCTAGAACTTGCTCCCCCTCTCTATATAGACATAGACGGGGCTCGCCCGGCCCTCTCTCTATATAGTAGACTGGACTAACCAATGCGGCCCTGAACTCTCCCATCTAGATAGAGAGGGGGGCCCTGAACTCTGGAGGCTCCCGACGCCTCTACTCTAGCTTCTATATAGCTGGGGGAGGAGGGCCCATATGATGGTCAATGCCCCCCTCTCTCCCATATCTATATAGAGGGGGGGGGAGATAGGGGGGTAAAGAATCTCTATCCCCCCCCCTCTCTATTATATCTCGGCTCCCATCTATCTATAGGGGGGGGGATAGATGGCCCCATCTATAGAGATCTGGCTAACCCAATGAATGTGTTGCCCCCTCTCTCCCCCATGGATCTAGAGGGGGGGAATAGAGGATAATAGAGAGATCAATCTGCAGAGATAGGGGGCCCTCGTCAGATGGGATATATAGGCTCTATATAGAGGGAATCGAGTGGCCCTATCTCTCTATCTATTCACTACGCGGGGGGAGTTCAGGCCCCATATAGATAGAATAGAGGGGGTCGCCATATCTATAGTTCAGGGTGCTCTCCCGTTTATAGACCAGAGGAGGGCCCCTATCTATATATGGGATGGGCGGCCCTATCTACATATCTGATCATCCATCATCCATCACACATCATCTATTCCATTCTATACGTGATACGACTGGACCCCATCCATATATGGGGCATTTGATGCTCCCCTATATACGGATTCAACGCCCCCCTCATCATATATCTATTTGAAATAGAAAGGGGGCCTCTCCCCATCTATCTATATAGAGGGCCCCAACCCTGAACTATAGATAGATGGCTTAAGTAGCCCCCTCCCCCTCCTCCCCCCTCCAGATCTCTCTATAGGGGCGGGGCCTATATAGTCATAGTTCCTCAACCCCATATAGTTAGAGATAGAGGGGGTCGAGTGCCCATATAGAGATAGGGTCGGCCCCCCCCTTCTCTATATAGGGGATATATAGGCATATAGATCTCTCTATATCTAGGGCAGATAGTTCAGGGCCATCCATTCTCTATACTATATACGTGATACGACTGATGACTGATATCTATCACGTCTATAATGGATGACCTCGCCATAGAGAATAGATAGTTCAGGGTGCCCCCGAACTAGAGATAGGGGAGTCTAGATAGGGGAAACTATCCATATCATATATAGCCGGGGCCGGGGATCTCTCTTCACTTGATTGACGGACAGCTCTCCCATATATAGATAGGGGCCGCTCTCTACTCGATGGACACCCCCGATCTCCCCCTATCTAGAATTCTGAATGAGAGGAGGGGGGGTCGAGGAAGAGCCCCCTATCTAGACTCTATATTGGGGTGGGGGCCCCTATCTCTATATGGGGGTCGAGGAAGAGCCCCCTATCTAGACTCTATATTGGGGTGGGGGCCCCTATCGGGTCGCCAGTTAGAAGTTCTATATATGGGGTGGGGCCCTATCTAACTATATGGATATGGCGCCAGTTAAAGCAAGCTCTATATGCCGTCGCCATACCATATAGCTATAGGGTGCTCTCCCGATGGCCTATAGATCTAGGGGCCCCTCTCTCTATCTGGTGAGTAGAGGCGTCGGGAGAGGGGCCTGGCCCCCGGCCCTCTCCCGATGGTCGAGCCATATATGAATAGGGCCATACATCCGTTAGATAGATATATAGAAATAGAGATCTATCTATACGTGATTGATACAATACGTGATATCAGTCATCAGTCGTATCACGTATATAATGGATGGATGGCTCGACCCGGGTCGAGGCCCGGGCCCCTAGATATATAGGCGAGAGCACCCTATAGAAAGAAAATCTATGGCGAGAGGTCGAGCCTTTAGGCATAAGGAGGCATAAGGGCGGGCATTTATGCGACGAAGGAGGGAGAGGTACGTAGGGCCTTTAGGGACCCTTATAGATATAGGCCAACGGGAAAGGACTCGACCGCCCCCCCCCCCTCTCTATAGATGGTCGAGGGCCCCTATCTAGAACTATAAGATAAGATAGTTCAGGAAGGGGGGGGGTTTGGGCGCCCACCTATTGATCATTGATTGGGGGGGGTCGAGGAGGTTGAGGAACTCCGATCGAATTCAAGTTTCAAGGAAGGGTTATCGTTTTGCCTCAGACTCTTATCGAGACAAACATGGAGGAACCCATCACTCCTCCGTTCGTGTTGGGAGCCCCATCTGCTGTTGTGTTGCCAACGAATCCCCCCAATGTTTCTACGTTACGGCAATTTCGTGAATGCTATTCCGATCTGAGTGGTCTGATTCCGTGTCCCGTGCTGGGGAGCATTATCCTCCTCTTCATTCCAAACTCAAGAATACGATTGATACGATTCATTGGTCTGTGCGTCTCTCCCCTCACTTTCTTGTACTCCCTCGTTCTCCGGATACAATTTGATTCCTCCACGGCCGAATTCCAATTCGTGGGAACCATTCGATGGCTTCCTCATGAGAACATCAATTTGTACATGGGTCTAGATGGTATCCCCTCATTCTTTGTGGTATTGACCACATTTCCAATCCCTATTCGCATTCTAGTGGGTTGGTCCAGTATAGAAAGTTATGGGAAAGAGTATGTTATAGTATTTCCAATTCGCGAATTTCTCATGATCGCCGTGTTTCGCATGCCGGATCTTTTACTATTCCATGTTTTTCCCGAAAGCGTGCTAATCCCTATGTTGTGCGGAGCTGAGCACCTTCTATTCGCTGGGAGCTTCTCCCTCTGCAGGAGCCTTGTGCAGTAAACCCCCCACGGGCGGTCCCCCGCGAAGCTCTCGGGAAGAAGGGTAGTCTTGTGTGTAGGCATAGCATTCCCGAACCGACATCCATCTATGTCTTGGGATCGTGGGGTACTCCGGGGTAGTGGGTACCTCGCACGCCCCGCCTACTTGAGTATTGTATGGATATGCGGGAAAGGGTGCTCCCAGGGGTCCGACTCTGAGAATTCGGGGCAGGGTGCAGACACACTTGCGCGGATTCGGGTGACGGCTACAAGGCGAGGAAGAGAAAGGGAACTGTACCCGACCAGGGATGGACGTAAACTCGGTTGCTATCGGAAAGGGGGGATAATCGTCCTGGTCCTCGAAAAAAGCCGCCGCCCGGATCGTCGCCGGCTCCCTCTCGGCGAGGAGAGGGAAGGAGTTGCTGAAACGAAATGGACTAGTATAGTATGATTACGAAGATGGACTGGCCGCAAAAAGAAAGAGCAAAGAGTGGCCGTGTAATAAAGAGAGAGAAGAGAAGATAAGATCAATATTGGGTGGGTGGGTTGGGGACCGTTGCGTCGATCATAGATCGATCCATCTATGGAGACAATCACAGATCGCCGCAAGCATCCATCCGGGACAGAGAAGCGGAGCCGGCCCCCGGGAGTGGGACACGGCATGGAAGAGAAGAGCGGGCCCCGGTGATCGATTTCGAATTCAGAATCAAGTCCCCTCCGGAATTTCCCCTCCGTTCCACGTTCCCGAAATGGATCTCGTCAAATATTCAACATTTCCTATGATCATTCCCCTCTCGGGTATTCGGGGAATCTCCCCAAATAGGCGGAATATTACTATTATGTCAATGTCCATTGAATCAATGTCACCAGCCGTCAATTTGAACCCTTCGGTATTTCCCGTTTATCCGGATGATATGATGGGTCAATCATTTGCTTTATCGGTGTTAACGGTGGCAGCTGCGGAATCCGCTATTGGGTTGGCCATCCCGGTCATTACTTTCCGAATTCGAGGGACCATTGCAGTAGAATCTATCAATCGCATGAAGGGTCGAGCAGCACCAGCACGCCCTACCGGCCCCCTCTCCCCCTCACCCAGATATAGAGAGAGGGGCTTCGGGTGAGATCCCCCCTCTCTCTATATTCAACCCCCTTTCTATATATCATATCTGGTGAGATCCCCCCTCTCTCTATAGATATTCAACCTCACCCTCGCCCCTATACCCTCAGATAGAGAGATTGGGGGCCCTCCAGAGAGAGAGGGGCGGGCCCCTCCCCTCCCCTCCCCTCTCTATAGATCGAGATCTCGATCGATCAGATCTGGCAGATAGAGAGATTGGGGGCCCTCACCCTCTTTAGATTTCGTCGGGTGAGTGCAGATATAGAGGCCCTCAATTGATAAATCAATTGAGTGGTTCGCTACGCTACGCTGCGCTCACCCCTCTCTCTATATCTTATCTTATCTCTCTGGGGCTGGCCGCTACAAATACGAAGAACTACGAAATACAGAACGGAGCGTATAGCTCAGAACTAAGCTAACTACATCTACATCTATATATAGGGGTGGGGTCCTATAGATAGGCAGGCCCCCCCCACCCCCCTAGAGATCTTATCTATGGGAAGGCCGAGGGAACCTATAGAGAGGCGCCCCCCCCCCAGAGATGAGATATGTAGGGGCGAGAAGATATATCTATAGGGCCCCTCTATTCTATGGAGGGGGGGCCCCTATGACGATATGGGTGTAGGTAGTTAGGTGTAGGTTGCACCAGAGTCTAGTCTCCCGCGCCTATCTAGACAGTGGGCGGCCCTCCACCTCCACTATAGCTATAACTATATGCCTATATGCGGAGCCCAACTTCATATCAAATGGAGAACCGGTACGGTATGGTGACTAATCCACTAGGTGTCGTGTCCCGCCCCCCCCCATATCTAGAGAGGGGGTCGATCACCCTCTATACAGCCGGATGAATAATATCTATATTCCAGTTGCAGTTGAGATAGGAATTGAATTTAGTGACAGTTATAGTTCTATATATAGGGCTGGGAAGAAGCCCTCTCTACTATATGCTCCCCTATAGATAGATATGGGTCGCTACCGATATGACTGCCCTGCCATATAGATCAGATAAGATCTATAGGGGGTGGGGTTGGGGGTGACAGTCATATAGAGCCTCTTTATTATATTATATTATATTATATTATATTATATTATATTATATTATATTATATTATATTATATTAGTGATGCGCGTCATGCCATATAATAATAGGGGTGGGCACGATACCCCCCATATATCTCGTCGAGTCAAGTCTCTATCATTCGGTCTCTATCATTCGTTCGAGTTTGGGACCAACGACCATATCTTTGCCAGATGCCAGATCTGATCTTTGCCAGTTGCCAGATAGATCCCCTATAAATTGCCCTATATAGAGATATGGGGGGCATATAGCATATATAATACAGTGGCAGTGGCAACGAACTAACCTCCATTCCATTCTCTATGGAGTGGGGAGTGGTAGGTTGAAGGAAGGCCCTATCTATATAGAAGGTATCTGTCACACGCCATATCTATATATAGGGTGCTGCCATATCTAGGGGGCTGTCTATCTATATCTAGTGAGTGATGCGCTTCTCAAGTGATGCGCCATAGCAGTTGCCCCGGATAGATATATAGGATCGGCGGCATATCCCATCTATAGATTAGATAGGGGCCGGTATCGGCATGCATGTATATGGGCATAGCTATAGGCATAGTCGGATCCGCCCATTCATGTTCAGAGATATAGGTAGGGGGCCAAGGATAATCCCTTTTTCTCTTGGGCCTCCCGCTTCCCTTATCATGAGGGGCAGCCCAGATAAGATATATATAGGGCGCAGCAAGCGGAAAGGACCCTACCCTATATTAGTTTGTTTAGTTGGAAGAGCAATCCGAATTCCATATTCTATATGCTACGCCGGACACCCCTATCTCTCTATGGGGGTCGACTCCCTTTGCTAACCGAGTCGATTATATTAGATTGGCCATGCCAAACACAACTCCGCCGCGCCGCCTATCCGGGCCAAGAACTGATCCGAGCCGAGCTCACCTAGCAGATATCTAGAGAGAGAGGGGAGTGCCAATCCGAGCAAAGATCTGCCGCAAGTAGAAATCTATAGGTATAGGGCCAATTCTCGCTTCAGAACGGCACATTGCTAGCTGATTCAACAGCAGTTCTCCTTCCATTTCTATCCGATTCCGCCGCCCTATCTCTATATTTATATTGTTGCAAGGTTGAGCCTTCGCACCCGCAGGTGGTGGTATCGAGTGAGCTACGAGCCCAGCATCTTCGGTTCGCTCTCGCCAAGAAATCGCTCATGATAGGATGGGACATTAGTGATTTGATAGTAGGAAAGATGGGCCCCCCTATAGAATAGATGATGCATTTGTATCCGGCATCTTATCTTTCGGGCGGTCCGGACGAAGAACTACTTACTGATTACTCGATTGATGGAAGTCCCGCTCTCTATCTATATAGAGGTAAGGTTTATTGATCCGGAAGCGACGCCATTTATCCGAAAGTTAAGGAGACCTACCTCCAAGAAGCAGTGAGCTACAGAGCCGACCCGGGAATAAGAGCTCCGGCCGGCCTATATATAGATATATGGGCCGGCCCAGGATTCGGCATATTCGACAGCCTGCCATTGGCCACCTGGTTCCAGTATCAGATTTTCTTCCCTCCCCCCTCTCTATATATGCCATCATTCCATTCACAGATGATGCCATAGGAACTATAGGACCGAGGGAATGGGGGCTCCAACCAACTATATGATATGAGGGAGGTTGGTGGATCGCGGAGAATACTGCTCCTAACTGACCAGTTAGCCATTAGGTACCGATTCGGTTATCCCATTCCTTCTCCAGCTCTCGCATATGCAGCAGATTTCGGGGCTTCGGCAGAGGCCTTTGGAATATGGAAGGGGGCCTACTAGGGCATCACACAACTCCTGGGTGAGTGGAAGAATCGGGTTTTTTAACTCCTCCTCTATGCTATGCATGGAAGATATCACATATATCTCTATAGGGTGAGCTTGGGATTGATCGTATAGGTCCCGCTGTCCGGTAGAGCGCTTTCTGCTTCCTCACAGCTCTACAGGTTCGCCCAGCCACCACATAAAGAAGCCTGCCTTGTCTATTATAGAGATAGATTGAAGCTACGACGACCTGCCCCGCTACTACGTAGTGAGTGAGAATACAGAGAGCTATCGATCTATCTTATCCTGCCAGTTGTTATATTTCTATATAGAGGGGGGGAGGGGGGCTCCCTACCCATATAGCTGCGCGCCCTCGCCCCTATAGAGAGTAGGGAATTCCGGTGTCTCCGCTGTCCTATGCCATAGACGGCAGCTGAACTAGATGGGGTTTTGTTCAAGAAATCAATCGCTTGTTCGCCTACCCTCCACCTCCCTACCCGGTGGCGTGGCGGCCACGTCCGGGATCGATGGATCCCACCTCATTCGAAGCCCCGGAGGCAGGTCGCAGTTCGAAGGTAGTCGTTGGCCCGCTTTCATCATCTCGGCGCCATATTCATATAGGGCGATGCCCTACCTTTACATAGAGTGGGCCCCTACCCCCTACCGGCCTTATATAGGTAGGGGCCCTTTCTATATCTATAGTAGAGGGGGGGTTGACATTCCAGAGCGAGAACGGAACGAACTATCCATCCCCATCGGGGCGGGGGAGGACACCTTTTGACTCGTCCGACCCCTATCCACCTATCAGATAGGGGGGGGGGGGGGGCGGGGGCGGGGCCCTGGGGGCACCCCCCCCCTATCGAGGGTCGGGGGAATGGATCCCCTCTATATATATGGGGGGGTGGGCAAACTATCTGGAGTAGGGGGGGCCATAAGAGATAGTGGGTTCACGAGGGCCAGCCCAGCCAGAAGAGATAGTGGGAGATAGTGGGTTCACGAGCCATTGGGATTGGGAGATATAGATCCGGTGGGATTGGTATCTATCAAGGAATCCATAGTTTGGATAGGGGGCCCCCCTAGATTGAATAGAGAGAGGGGGCCCCTATGACGATATGGTGATGGTAAGCACAGTTTGGAGAGTAGGGCAGGGATGGTAATCACCAATGTAGGATGGTTCGCCAATGACCCCATATAGAGAGAGGGCCCCCTCTCTATCTCTATCTGCCTCTCTCAGATATATATCTCGACTATCTCTATCTGTATCTCTCTCTCTATCTCGACTCACTCTTCAGTCTCTCTCTCTCTCTATCTCTATATAGATCTCACTCTGAACTCTGAACTCTTCAGTCTCTCTCTCTCTATCTCTCTCTATATCTCACTCTTCACTCTATATCTATATAGGGGGCCGAGGACCCCTATAGATTCTATACGCTGCCCCCATATATCCGGCCATATAGAGATCTATATATATATATATATATATATATAGGTTGGGCAGGAGATGGGGTTGGGAGTGCCGCTGAGAATAGGGGAGTCATATAATCCAGAGAGAGGGGGGCCGAGAGAATTAATCTATCTGGGGGCCCGCCCCTATAGGTCTAGGGGGCCCCTATCTATCTATATAGGGGGCCCCCCATATATAGATAGGGCGCCCATATATAGATAGGGGGGCCCCTATCTAGAACTAGAAGATAAGATAGTTCGGGGTGGGGGCACTCGATTGATAAATGATAAATCGAGGGCCCCCCTCTCTCTATATAGCCGCCCAATATCTCCAATCTCTCTATAGGGGGCCCCTATAGGCCCGCCCGGCGGGCCCCTATCTCTATATGGCCCCCCCATAGAGAGTTCTAGATAGGGCTCCCATAGAGATCTCTATAGGGGGGGCCCTATCTAGAACTCTCTATGGGGTGGGGGGGGGCCCGCCCCTATAGATCTCTCTCTGCCCCCCCGGATCTATCCCCTCTATATCTATCTGGGCCCAATATCTATCTCTCTATCTGTCTAGGGGTCCCCTAGAGATCGGAGCCCTACCCTATAGATCTCTCTGGGGGCCCGGCCCCCTATCTATGGCTTGTTCGGGGAAAGCCACGGCCTCCCGCCTAGATTCTATATCTCTCTCTATATCTCTCTCTATATCTCCCTCCCCATTCCAGTTTGTTCCCGCCTATATATAGATCTCTCTCTATATCTCTCTCTATATCTCCGGGGCGGCCTCCCGGTGCCACCAAGGATCCAACGCAGTCGGGCCATTCCAGTTTGCTGCCACCAAGAGATAGGTTGAGATCCAACGTGCTATGCACATGCACATGCACATGCACTACACTAATAATGTCATGTCATGTTATGTTTCCTACCTCACCCGAGGGGCCAACTATGGATATAGGGGTCCTATGGATATAGGGGTCATGAAGAAATGCCCTTTGAAGAAGCATCTGGTTTCATCTCTATTTCGTTGGTTAACTTCCCCTTTTCTATGATGTCGTGTGGCAATTCAGGTTGGTTATCTGGACTACTCAAAATGGCTCTCTCATATCGGGAGATTTCGCCCAGTGGCATTCGATCACAGAACCCTCTCACAGCAGCATGAAGAACTAGGATTTGTTTTTCAATAGGAAGTGGTGAATATTGCGGTTGTTTCGGAACTTCTGTGAGCCTAGCACCTCTATTTAATAGTGCCTGAGTCGCAGCATCAGGGTCTGACCCAGATTGAGCAGAGGCGGCCACTTCACGGTATTGCGCCGATTCGGGTTTTGAACTACCGCGTACTTGTTTCATAGCTTTCAACTGAGCGGCGGACCCAACGCGACTGACAGGTAAGCCAACGTTAATAGCCGGTCTAATTCCGCGATAGAAGGGCTCTGTTTCCGGACGAATCTGTCCATCTGTAATGGGGATCACATTGGTAGGGATATAGGCCGACACGTCTCCAGCTTGTGTTTCAATGACGGGTAACGCGGTCAAGCTACCCGCACCTGTCTGGTCCGATCGTTTTGCGGCTCTTTCCGATAGACGGGAGTGCGAATGGAAAACATCCCCTGGGAAAGCCTCACGGCCTGGTGGGCGGCGAAGCGATAATGACATTTGTCGATATGCCACCGCCTGTTTACTCGGATCATCATAGATGATTAATGCGTGCATTCCATTATCACGAGAATATTCTCCCATGGCACACCCGGGATATGGGGCCGGAAATTGCAGAGGAGCAGGATCCGGAGCGGTGGCTGCATTGATTATGGAATACTCCAACGCATCCGCTTCCGGGGGAATTTGAACCAATTGGGCCACGGTCGAGCGTTTCTGCCCAATCGCTACATGGACGCGATACACACTATCAGAGGTGCCCGCCGTAGATCCAGTTGGGCGGTGGGAGCGCTTTTGGTTTGATATGATATCAATAGCTATAGCGGTTTTCCCAGTTTGTCGGTCCCCAATGATCAGTTCTCGTTGACCACGGCCTATAGGAACCAGGCTATCCACCGCTTTTAACCCTGTTTGCAGAGGTTCGTGCACGGATTTACGTTCGATAATCCCAGGGGCTTTCGCTTCGACACGTCTTCGTTCGGCGCCCTCCCCTCCAGATATATGGGCCTGTAGTGCCCCTTTTCCATCAATAGGGACTCCCAACGCATCGACCACACGACCTAGCAGGGCCTTCCCCACAGGAACATCCACAATAGATCCAGTCCGCTTGACCAGATCTCCCTCTTTTATGGCAACGTCGTTACCGAATACAACGATACCCACATTCTCATTCTCAGGATTCAACGCTATTCCTTTCACACCGCTGGCAAATTCGACCATTTCCCCAGCTTGAATCTCGTTCAATCCATAGACACGTGCAATCCCATCTCCAACTGGGACCACTCGACCGATCTCATCAACCTTTAGATCGGTGCTGTAGTCGGTAATCCTTTTCTCCGATGGAGTAGTGAGTTCCGTGTTCTGTTCTAATAGAAGGCACAGGGAGAAATCCGCAGAACCTGGACGACCCGACCCCGGGTCTCATTTAAGTAGCAAGAAAGGCGGGTAACAATTGGATCTGTAATACAAATATGATATTCCATATGCCCTATAGAAACAGAAGGGCAAATAGGATAGGATATTCTATATGATACAAATGGGATATTCTATTATATTCTATTATATATGTAATACAAATATTCCAGAGCCACCCAGCCACAGCCACAGCCACAGCCACAGCCACAGCCACAGCCACAGCCACCATTAGAGGGGGAGGGGGAGGGGGAGGGGGAGGGGGAGGGGGAGGGGGGGGGGGAGGGGGGAGTGGGAGGAGGAGAGTAGACGAGAGAAAGGATGGAAAGGAAACGCACACTTCGCCATATATATATATATATATAGATATATCTATATCTATATATATATATATATATAGATAGGGGTCCGAGCTAGATACGCCCGGCATGCAGACCATACGGAAACGAAACCTCGTGATGACGTGACTCCGGGGCAGAGCGGTAGTCGACAATGGCCTATATAGGTTAGGGCCCGCCTATCTGTATATAGGGCATGTGAAGTCGGGCTCAACCTGGTTTGGTTAATTAGAGGTGAGATCAGATCCCCTCGAAAGGCATCCCCTATATCTAGATGGGCCGGGTCAGACGATCTCTATTCTATATGCCCGGGCAAACCTAGATTAATGAGTGAATGGAATCTCTAGTCCAGTCCAGCCCCTATGACGATATGGGGCTCCCTATATCTAGATAGGCGCCCCAGAGAGATTAGATGAGATAAGATAAGATAGAATAGGGGGGGGGAGGGGCCGCCCAGATAGATATATAGGGAGAGATATAGAGAGAGAGAGTATATAGATGGGGGAATGCACCCCTCTATAGGCCCCCTCTAGATATATGGACCTTTCCCCCATATATCATATATAGATAGGGGGTTGGGGCCGGGGGTCATTATCTTATCTATATGCGCCCCTCCCCCTAGATAGATAGGCGATAGGCCCTCTAAAGTGCCATATCCCCTTGCCTTGGGACCTATATAGATAGATATAGATATCTCTCTATATCTCTATCTATCTCTCTCTCTCTCTATATCTCTATCTATCTATCTATATCTCTCTCTATATCTCTCTCTCTCTATCTATCTCTCTCTCTATATGGGGGATATATCCGTGAGCCGATGAGCCGGGCGGGCCTCCCCAGATCTAGATAAGATATAGAGAGGCCCCATCTCTCTATATGGGAACCAACCTATCGCCATATAGTGAGATGGGGCGGTGAGCCATTCATTCCAAATCGATCGAGTCATATACAGATAGGGCCTCGCCCTCCTTCGTCTTCAATCAGTTGTCTAGTAGAGTAGTTTCCAATCCTAAGCCTTTCTCCGGAACTATAACTCTCTATATCGGTCGAGAGCCCCCACCCCATATAGAGTTATAGATATCGGCCTCCCATATATGGATTCTAGATAGGGGCCCCAGCTCAATCAACCAACGGACCCCCGAGTAGAGATAGGGGGCACTCACTAGCCCGGCCTTCGGCACTCGAGCTATCGTGCCTGCCTTATTCTATTCCTATTGGGCCATACGCTCCGGCCTGCCTTCCCCTATCCCTGGGACTAGACTCTATTTGCTGCGAGTGCCGATAGGCCCTTATCCCATATGGCGCCCTATCCGGCCTGCTTATCCAGCTTCCCGTTCGCGAGTGCCGATACCAGACAGC
This sequence comes from Taxus wallichiana var. yunnanensis, assembly GCA_018340775.1. Taxonomy (NCBI): domain Eukaryota; kingdom Viridiplantae; phylum Streptophyta; class Pinopsida; order Cupressales; family Taxaceae; genus Taxus; species Taxus wallichiana. Next base: position 48,207 of record JADAXU010000029.1, read on the forward strand.
CCCCCGGCCGGCCCGGGATGGATCCAGGTCTGTTGCGCCTGGAGTGTTCGGCATGAGGAGAGGAGATATCTATATACTCTATAGATCGCCCTGGCTGGACTCGCCTCGACTCTAGGGACCGATCGGAAACAAGCAGATAGAGAAGATATAGAGAGGGCCCTGAACTAGTTCAGGGATAGGGATGGGGTAGAGGGTCTAGGGCATAGGGCCCCTCTCCCACTCTGGGGGCCAAGATTCTATAGAGAGGGAGGCCTATGGGGATGGATTCCTTAGACTAGACAAACTCGACTTGACTCGAGAGACCCCAACTAGATAGGAGGGAATCTCTCTGTGAACTGTATTGTGTCTATGCCCACAGCCCGGGGATAGAATAGAGAGAGAGGATAGGAGCCCCTACCCCTGTGGCTATTCTCAGACGGAAGGATAGGATATAGGATAGACTCTTACCCCCCTACTCTCGATAGATCGAGGAAAACTCTCTATATCTATAGTCAGCACCCTACCCTATGGCGACCAGTCTATAGTCTAGCTGGGCCCTGAACTCTCTATATGGGCACTCGACCCCAGACAGACAGATATATGGCTGGCGACGGCCTACTATAGCTGGGCTCGAGGGCGTCGAGTCGGAACTAGAACTAGATAAGATAGGCCCCGAAGGCTATCTATTCTATATCTATAGCGAGGCCTGGCCTGGCCTGGCCTGGCCTATATATCTCTTCTCTGGGAGAAACTACTGTCTATATACCCGACTATCTCCCATATCGTCATAGGGGGGCCCCTATCTATCTCTATATGGATATGGGTCGGCCCCCCTATATCTATCTACTCTGTTCGCTATGGAGTATAGAGCTTCCCCTAGAACTCTCTATGGCCTCGGCCCCCATCTATATCTATGGGGTTGAGTGATTGCGATATATAGATAGGTAGGGCCGCATATGACCTATTCTATACGTGACATGAGTGCCCATGGGGGCCACTCAGATCAAGTCTTCTCCGACCGGCCATATCTATATATAGGGAAGGGAGACACGCCCATCCATTATGATACGCGATAGATATCAGTCAGTCAGTCAGTCATCAGTCGTATCACGAACGATATAGATAGAGGGGCCCCATATCTAGAATCTATATAGGGGGGCCCATCTCCCATTATAGAGAGCCGCCATCGCCCCCCCCCCCTCTCCCCCGGCCGTCGCCATCTCTATATAGATAGGGTGCCGACTAGATATAGATGGATATAGCGCCGGCGCATAAATGTATATAGTCAGTCGGCCGAGTGCTCTCCTCGTCCTCCCTCTCCCCTATCCCAATAATAGAGTGGGTGGGGGTCGCCACGCCATATATCATGTGTCATATCTAGATGGGGTGCCCGTGAGAGTGCCACGGGGGGCCGCACTCGCAGCAATATCTAATATCTCTCGTCAGTCGGTCGAGTGCCGACTGTAACTAAACTCTATATAGCATAGTCGCCCTCGGCCCCCGGCTATAGATGGCCCTCGGCACCCCCACCCCACCCCACCCATATAGAGAGTAGAGGTTCTATATAGAGATAGAAGCGGATCAGCGGCTAGTTCTGTTCTATATAGATATAGAGGGCCCAACATCTATCTATATATACTGTTCTCTATAGATTATAGATAGAGCCCCAACGGGTGATAGAACTAGTTCTATATCGGGCCACTACTATCTATCTATCTCTCTATATCTCTCTCTATCTATATCTCTCTCTATCTATCTATCTCTCTCTCTATATCTCTATCTCTCTCTCTATATCTCTCTCTATCTATCTATCCTCGACTAGAGACTAAACCTGCTGCAGGAGACTGAGGCCCCTATATCTGAACTCTATATCTCTATCTTCAGTCTCTCTCTCTATCTCTATATAGATCTCTCTCTCTATCTGAAGTCTCTCTCTCACTCTGTATCTCTCTCTCTATCTCTCTATATCTCACTCTGTATCTCTCTCTCTATCTCTCTATATCTCACTCTGTATCTCTCTCAGATAAGATAAGATATATATCTCTCGATCTCTCAGATAAGATATATATCTCTCTCGACTCACTCTGTATCTCTCTCAGATATATATCTCTCTCTCTATCTCGACTCTCTATATCCATATCTGGAGACCCTTGGGGGCGGAGACGAAAACTGTATATTCCATACGTGACCTATACCACATATCCAGGGAGTGTCTGGGTCTGAAACTCGCCCTGACGTGGGAGATAAGATAATATTACTCTATAGGGGAGCCCCATCCCCATATAGATAGGGCCCCTAGCTAGAGAGAGTAGGCCGCCGGCCCGGGGGGCGGCTATAGAGAATAGGCGACCCGATGAAGTTCTATAGTTATATGTTCTATATATAGGGGGGCCCTCTCGGTACACATCCATCTACATCTATTAGACTCTATACGTGATACGTGATATCAGTCGTATCACGTATATAATGGATAATGGATGGCCCTATCCATACTTTCTATGGGGTGGGGGCTCGACTCGACCCCCCCCCTCCATAGAATCTAGGGGAGCCCCCCCCACCCCCCCTAGATTTCTATATGGGGGGCCCATCTATATGGGGGAGAGAGGGGGGCCTATTAATCTAGGGGGGCCCCCTATCCCTATCTATATATGGGGATGGGGCACCCGCCCCTCTATATAGAAAGAAGCGGAGGCCTATCTAGATATGGGGTCCCCCTATCTCCCCCATCTAGAGGGGGGCGCCCCGGCCCCCTCCCCCTCTGGATGATCTGGAGATGGGTATGGGGTCGAGGGAGAGCCCCCCCCCCATCCCCCCCCTATCTTATCTCTCTGGGAGGTTGTCGATCGAGTAAATAGAATGGGTAGGTGGGGGCGGGCCCCTATCTATATACGGGGCGGGGCCCTATCTGTCTATCTGGGGTTGCCCGGCCATTTCTCTATATCTGAGGTAGGTGGGGCCCCCCCTATATAGATTCTCTATGGGCTCCCCTATATATGGCCGGGGCTGGGATAGGTGGGTTCGGCTCTATAGACGTGATATGGGTGCTAGCTCGACTAGAGATGAACGAAAGACTGACTGGAGATATGATATGCGGGACTAAAGATGATATGATACCGTAGACTAATGATGATATACCGTCGACCTATATATGGATAGGGGAGTGGACTGCCCTCTATCCCTCTCTCCCCATCTAGATAGAGGGGGGGGGCGGGCCCCCAGATAGATATATAGGCCCACCCAATACCGATCGCCCTAGAATTCTGTGGCCAATCGATAGAATGGGTGGGCAATGCTCCCCTATCCCGGGGGCACTCGAGATCGAGGAGAGGAACCCTATCTAGATATCTATATCTAGATGGGGCCCCCGATATCTATCTGTATTCTATATGCCCTATAGAAGCAGAGGGGCAAACAAAACAAACAAACAAACCTATATGGCACGGCACTGATTGATATCTGTATTCTATATGCCCTCTATATTGATCTGGCGAACATATATGCCAACAACATCTGAAGGAAAGGAAGCCCCACCCTCCACCCATATAGAGATCTGGGGGGAGGGGAGGAACTACCCGACCAACCTCAATTGCCCAGGGAGCGGGGGGGGGGGTTCTTTAGATCTCCCCCGCCCCCCCTGAACTCTGAACTCTCTCGGCTCCCAGATTTCTATATAGGGCTGGAGGGGGAAGGGGAGGTCCCAGATAGAGAGAGGGGGGCACTCCCCCGCCCCTCTATTCTCTCTGGGGAAGGGGAGGGCCCCCGATCAACTAGATCTGCCAGATCTGATCGATCGAGATCGAGATCTCGATCTATAGAGAGGGGAGGGGAGGGGCCCGCCCCCCCCTATATAGACCAGATATCTGGGGAGGGTGAGGGGGGACCCGCCCTCCACCCCATATCTATATATAGATATAGGGTGCCTAGTATCTATAAGTTAAGTCTAGCCGCCCCCCATAGATAAGATAGTTCAGGAAGGGGGGCCGGGCTCCATATGGCCAGATAGATATATAGGGGAGGGCCTAGGGGTGCCTAGTCTATATCCATAGCCTAGCCGCCTTCCCCGAATAGTCTAGTCCATTACATAATACAGACTAGAGTAGAGTAGAATAGACCTAGTCTATGTCCGACCATCCCATCAATAGCTATCTCTATCTGTGCAACACTAGCTTAGCTCTCTGTCGGACAATGTCCATCCGTCCGACCGGGCCTAACTAACAAGCACCTTGAAGCCGATCCAACATTCCAGATCGGCTTACCCCCAGCCCTCCCCACAGACTCCCTCTAGCCACCCTCCATCTACAACCCTCTCCACCGAGGGAATACAGAGGGAAGCCCTGGAGAGCTCCTCCAGCGAGATCCAGCCTCTGGTCTAGCAACACCCAAGGGCTCCACCCCGGGCACCTACCTCCAGTTTCCCCGCCCACCTAAACAGGTATAGGATATGGGGAGGGGCGGTTGGGCCCATCTAGATCTCTCTATGGGCCCTGAACTATCCATCTGATCTGGGCGCCTATATATCGATCTATAGGGGAGGGGGGCGCGCCATATAGATAGATAGGGACCTGACCGAAACGGGCATATCTATAGTAGCCAGTAGCCCCCCAATTCTCTATAGATCCTCCCGGGCAGAGGACTTTTCAATGTGGTGTGGTCGGCGCCCTCTAGATCTATATGCCCCCCAGACCATATAGAGATAGGGCCCTATACTCTATAGATATGGGGGGCCCTCGGCCAGATAGATCTATAGGGCTCCCGAGCAGCCCTGTAGATCTATCCAGCAATGTGGTCGGCGGGGCACCTATAGATAGTGCCGGAGGGGGAGGGACCCATAGAACTATAGGGGCCCTCTCTATACTCTATATGGGGCATTTCTCTCCGCTTGGGAGGGGTTGGTTCAGTCTGGACTGACTAGAGAGTGGAGATTGGTTCCAGCCCTATCTCCCCATCCATCTATGGAATAGATGAGATGGACGCCCTCGATCTATCGAGTACCCCCCCCCCTATCTCTATATGGGAGTAGAGTAGATATATTCTCCTCTCCCCTAAGTATTAGGCATTAGGCATTAGGCGTGCATCCGCCCTTCCCTTATCTAGATAGGGATAGGGCGCACCCCATATAGAGAGAGGGGGTCTGCCTGTCCACCGGTGGCCCCCCCTCTCTCTATATAGGCATGACATTCCACGGCTGAACTTACGGGATAAATCTTTACCTCCCATCTATGGTCCCTCCATGAAGTATATCTATCCGGGGCGGGCCCCCTCCCTCTATATCTTATCTATCTGGGGCGGGCCGAGTTCGGGCCCCCCTCTCTATAGATTCTATAGGGCCGGCGGGCCCCCCCCCTCTCTATTCTATCTTATCTCGGCTCCCGAGCCCCTCTCTATTCTATCTTATCTCGGTATTCTCTATATCTTATCTATATGGGGCGGGCCCCCCCCCTCCCTTATTCTATCTTATCTTATCTTATCCTATCTTATCTTATCAGTTCTCTATAGAGGGGGAGATAGTTCTTTATTCCTTTCTATGTATAGTAGGAGTGGGACGTCGGGAGAGGGCCTAACCCAATTCTGGGGGCCGTCGCCATATATCTATCTATATAGCTCTCCCCTCGAGATAAGATAAGATAAGATAAGATAAGATAAGATATATAGGGCTGGGCTCGTTCCCCAGCTCTCTCCAGTAGGCCGTTGGGGCCCTCTATAGAATAGATCATAACCCCGGCTGTCGGCCCCCCGGCAGTCCCCGGATGGATGCATCGAATCGACCGAATGTCATATCTATAGTCAGCACCCTCTACTCTCTATATGGTATGGCGACGGAGCCAGAGATCAAACGACTAGATGGCAGGCACTAGATATAGAGAGCAAACGCCATATATGGATAGGGGACCAGCTTCCAAACCTTTCGACTAGCCTAGTTAATGAGCAATGCCATATAGATAGTTCAGGGCCGGATGCTCTGATCAGACAGAGGGATGACGGCCCCATCTAGATATATAGATATAGATCTATATAGATATATATATATATCTATATGGGGACTCAGACCGAAGGATGCTCTACCGTCCAGCGGGAGAGCCCGGGGATTAGATCAGATTGGATTAGATCATTTGTTGCCCGACTCGATAGATAGGTCTAGATAGGGGCCCCCACTCTCTATATAGACTATGGATCTCCAACCGGGAACCCGCAAGATGAGAAGGGGGATCTGCAAAGAAGTTTTCTATGATTCTATGGTTTATGCAGATGGGTGCCCCGCCCCCCATCTAGATAGATATATACCCAACCTTTCCTTCCCAACCCCTCCCTATATATCTTCGGCCCTATATATCGAGATAAGATTTCTCTTCCAAGATAGGATCTATATATGGCCACCTCCACCTATATAGCTCAATAGGTGGGCGTGGGCGGTCGCCTATATCTAGATAGTTCAGGGGTCCTCTCCCAGATAGTTCTATATGGGCCGGGGTCCCCCCCATATATATAGAGGGGCCCCTATCTATATCTTATCTGGGGGCCGGGAAGAGAGTTGGCGGGGTATAGAAACGGATAGTCGGGCGTATAGAGTAGTTCCCCCTCGATTGCCCTATCTAACTATATGGGGTGGGGAGTCCCCCTATCCGCCGGGCCATCTCTCTATATCTGCCAGATCTATATATATATATATACCCCGGGCTCCAGCTAGTTCGAATTGACCCCTATACAGATATGGCGGCTGCGCATAGAGTAGGCTCCTCGGCCTCCCGGGCAGAGGTACTAACTCCAGTATGGTATGGACAGCTCGAGCTTCTGTTCCAAGCGGCCGGCCATATAGATAGTTCAGGGTCTTATCTTCTTATCCTCTATATAGATTCTGGCTGGCTATATAGATTGGGATTGGGTTTGTTTCCTGAGCCCACCCCAATATAGAGTAGAGATAGGGGGGACCTTACATAGATAGGGGTTGGGGCGCCCCTATCTATATATGGCGACCAGACTCTAGATAGTTGTCCGATTGGCGTTGGTCGATCCCCATATATAGATAGAGGTTGGCCGAGAGTACCCAACCCCCGACTTTAGAGGCGGGGCCATAGATATAGCAACTCTATATAGCCGCCCACTATCTCTATATAGCGGCTCCTCGACTGTGGCCCGATAGGAAATTAAGAATATAGGTATATATGGCCACCTCCACCTCCACCTCCATATAGAGGTAGGGGCCTCGGAGAGAACTATAGATGGCGGGCATGCATATAGTCCATATAGTCCCCTAGGCCCCCCCTCTCCATAGAAATCATAGATAGGGGCAATTTAGAGTTAGAGGGGTTCTATGGGTCCCTCGATCTCGATCTGCATAGCAGAACTCGACTCCCCCCTCCATAGAGAGAGATAGAGTAGAGGGATAGGGATAGGGCTTCTCCGGCCTAGTTCGGAGCGTACTGTACTATATCTCAACCGCCTAGAGAGTTCAGGGTTCTCTATCTCGATATTGAAATGTAGTCTCTTCCCCCCACCCCCACTCTCTATATTGATATTGCGCCCAGCCCCCCATTCAAATCTAGCGTCTCATCTCAATCCAGAGGGAAGGGCCATAGAATAGAAAGGGCCCCTCGATCTGCCATATGGAGTTCAGATCTATAGGCGATCCCCTTCCCCTATATATGGATCACAGCTAGCTTCGATTCAACCGGTGTTTTATACCCTCGCCCGCCCCCTACCTAATAGAGATCTGATCTATAGGCGATCCCCTATAGATTCTATGGATCGATCGACGTTCGGATAGGGCCGGTGTTCTCAGTGGTGTTTGTGGACCGCCCCTCATCTATATCTTGGTGAGACCGGTGTTCGAACGGAGACTGACCCCCTCCGACTTCGTGGTTGTGCGGAGCCCCACCCCATAGTATAGTAGATTAGATTGAGCGAGTCGGGGGTCGCCATATCTATCTGATGAAGATCCATATAGCATCACGAACCAGATATATAGATATAGATATAGATATCTAGATATATCTATATATACAGGGTCCGGTTCCCATCCATTCGCCGGCGAGAAGATAGGGCCACCCCATATCTAGTTCCAAACATTTCCCGGAGCGACTTTAGATCTTAGACGAGCGCCTTTAGATCTTATCTTGGAGGCTTCAGCTTCAATCTATAGATGTGGGTGGGGCCCCCTATCTATACTCACTCTATATGGTATGGGGGACCCTCTAGACGAATGGGCATGGGCCCGGTCCGCCATATCCCAGATCTCTATAGGGGAGGGGCCCGGGAAGGCCATCTATCCATACCCCCCCCGCATCCGCATTCGCATTCGCTGATTGGAGAAGGGATCTCGTTCAGAAGATATGTGTGCAAAATCGAAGATATGTGTGGCCGATTGGATTGATGGAATGGAGATCAACACCACTGTTCAAGATCTATATAGATAGGGCGCCCGGAATGATTGCAGGGAGAAACAGAATAGAGTGGTATTGAGTGCCGTCCCCATATATAGAGAGGGCGCCCATATAGATAGATTGTTAGGGATTAGGCTAGGCTATAGAGTCAGATCATAGGATGGGGGGCCCGCCCTAGAATCTAGAAACTCACCCTCCCCCCTATATAGATATAGAATATAGATATATGGCCGAAATCTAGAGTTCTCGTATCTATCTCTATATAGGGCCGGATGGATCATATTGCGTATGTATGTATGTATGTATGTATGTATGTATGTAATATCTCGTCTCGGTCCCGCCCCTATCTATATATCTCTTCTCTCCGGTGCCCTATCTATATCTGTTCGATCACGGTCAGTTCGGTGTTTGTGTTTGCGTTCGGGCCTCCGAAATAAAGGGAAGAAAGTACGGTGCCCCCTATCCCCTATCTATCTATCTATATCTCTCTCTATCTCTCTCTCTATATCTCTATCTATCTATATCTAGATAAAGAAGGAGTGGAGAAGCGGAGTTGCGGAGTTGGAACAACTTTCTCCGCAACTCGCACCATTCTCTATGGGAGACCAGAGAAGCGGAGTTGCGGAGTTGGAACAACTTTCTCTCTAGTGCTGTCCAGCTTCCCGATCTCTATACAGCCTGCCCCCACTCTCTATAGAGTTACCCAGAGTGAACTATAGGGCAGGGCCGGGCAGAACCCCTAGAAATTGAAAGGGCAAGCTATCGGCTGTCGCCCCGAGTTTAGTGAGATATTAGATAGGGGCCCCCACTATCTAGAAACTAAACGGGCGGCCCCTAGTGTTCTATATATATCTATGGGGAGTGCCCCCACCCCGAACTATAGCTATAGATAGGGCCCATAGTTCTAGAGGGGGTCGAGTGCCCTACACTATAGATAGAGATAGAGAGAGAGATAGAGAGAGATATAGATATAGAGAGAGATATATCTATGCGTCCCATACGAAACGAAGATTGATTGATAGATAGGGCTGGAACCAACCTACTATCCATAGTCCAGACTGAACAAATATGGATATAGGGCAAGATATCTAGAGAGGGCCAACCCAACCCCCATATATAGATGGGCCCCCTCCATAGTTCATAATTCTAAATAGGGGATCTATATATGGTGGGGAACGGATCCTGGAGAGTGCCATATATTATCTAGATCTATCGCTCACACCCCAGACCCAGATGGATAGTTCAGGGTGCCCCCCACCCCTTCCTATCTTATAGTTCTAGATAGGGGCGCCATATATTCTCTATAGGGTGCCAACTAGACTAGTGAGTGCCGACTGTATATATAGCCTCGCCTAGCCTAGCCGCCCCCAGATGATAAGATAGAATAGGGGGGGGGGAGGGGGGGCCGATAGAGAGGGGCGGGTGAGCGTAGCCCTATCTATATATGGGCCCTTATATTCTCTAGATATGGGCAAGAGAGGGGAGTAGAGGGGGCCCTCTATAGAGAGCCTAGGGACTCCCCCACCCCTGCCCCCCTCCCTATAGATCTTCTATATCTGGGTCGGGTCATTTCTGCGCTCACTTCAGGTCGGCTTTCGATGATGGCTCGACAGTTCTATAGATATGGCTCTCCGTAGTGGGCCCCTAGAGATATATAGATCTATATAGATATATAGATCTATATGGGCAAGAGAGGGGTCGGCTGGTCCCTGATGGCTCGACCCCTATAGTAGTGGGCAGTAGTGGACTCTCCTCTCTATAGTAGCCCTAACCTAAATAGAACTATATGGGCAAGAGAGGGGTCGGCTCGCTGCGGACCGCTGTCGTCCGGTTGGCATAGAAATAGAAATCGAATAGGCACCCATATATATATATAGATAGGGTCGGCCGAGCACCCTATCTATATCTGGAGCCCATGGTCTGGATGGACTATGGCCCATACAGATATCTAAGGGCATCACTAGACTATGGCGCATCGCTCTAGTCTGGACGGTTCTTTCTCTATATCTTCATCACATGCATGCCTCTCTCATGTTCACGTATATGGCATGGCCTCACTATCTAATCCATAGTCCATCCAGACTATATACGTGACATGATTGGCAGCCGGTCGAGCCCTATCTAGACTCCCCCCATATATAGATATAGGGCCCCTATATTCTATGGCCCTATATCTATATATGGCGAGCATGAACCGATTACCGATCATGTATGCGGACGAGAGCGAAGCGAGCCCTCCATGGAATATAGGGTAGAATTCTATTATCTATATGGAGGCTTCTATTTTACACGTGGGTGCGGTGCTGTTTGATGAGCAACTATACTCTCTAGAGTAGGGGTAACTGGTTGAGCGCTCTATATATAGATCTCTGGTGCCGTTTGATGAGGCCCCCCTATAGATAGATAGATAGATGGCTCCCCCCTATCTATCTATATGGTAATGGGCAACATAGCCCTTCCCGGTCCGAGAAGGAAGAGTGAAGGGAGCTTGTAGAGTGAAGGGGGATTGGGACACTTATAGATAGATAGATGGCACGGACGGGAGGGAGCAAGCTATAAGCAGCATCAGCATGAAGGATCTGTGATATACATAGCTGGGGCCGATCTGATCGCTCTCCACGGATACTTGTGGAGTATTCGCCCCTATATATATATAGAGTCTGGGGCCGATCGAGACGGGGCAGGCTCGCCGGCGAGCCGTGTTCACGTCCGTCCCTTCCTGGTCCCGGTCCAATCCCAATGGCCTACTCTATATAGCTTTCCCGAGATCCTCGATAACGACTCCGAGAGACGGGGAATTAGGAATCGGAGTGTGGAGGAATCGAAGTGTGGACCGGGCCGTATGTATCTCTATTCCCACTCCCTCCCATGCTTCTTCCCGCCCCCACCCCATATAGAGTCATAGTTCTGGCATTCATTGGAAATCCCACACAGGCGCGAGCTCCTCCCCACTAGAGAAATTTCTTTATTTCTTTATTTCCCCCACCCCACCCCACCCCACCCCACCCCACCCCACCCCACTAATTGAGGCTGAGGCTGAGGCTGAGGCTGAGGCTGAGGCTGAGGCAACTGGTATTTGGTATTTGCCCGTTCGATAATCAGTGGGGCATCTGTGCACTTACGATTCTACCCAATCTGTCGGGCCCGGGGCGGGGTCGATATAGATATAGGGCGATATAATATAGATATAGGGCGATATCTATTATGGGGTCGCGCCGATTGGTGAATATCCGAACGGGGTAGATATAGATCTCCGAACATTCCAGATCGGACCTGCGTTGCTCCGTGATCAAAGTGCCCTGGCATCGGTCGCGGAGATTGGTGGATACGCGCCAGGGGAACGAGTTAATAAAGGGAAGGGCGACATCATCGTCATTTCGGGACATCTATATCTGAACTCTATATCTGCTGCCGGTCGTATTTAGATATCTGTATCCAATACATCATGATGGCTCACCCCGACCTCTCGCACTTGCTTATCGGTGAGGAGATAGAGACAACGCGTTTCATACAGAAATCGCCCCCGGCGAAATACAATATAGGAGCCCTATCTCTATATGGGTACATCTGTTCATTCTTCTCAAACTCTGGAATATAGAACTATAACTTCTAACTCCTTCCTACCAATCAACCTCATCATATATGGATGGGGAGATAGATCCCCATCCGGATCCGGATAAGTGCCAATCGGCCAATCGATTATCATTAGCTGTTGGTTCTATGACTAGAACTTCGTTGAAGTAAAGAGGTCTCTTGAGGTCTCAAGACGACTTAAGAAGTCGTCTTATAGAGTTGTTCGCTGTCGCTAAGGAAACACTGCACTCCGTTCGGTACAGAACATAGATCTAGGGGCGGGGCTATATCTCCCTACCGCCCCCTATCTAGACTCCCCTATCCCCCCCCCCCTCTCTACTCTCAACTAAACTCTATTTATCGGCTCGGCTCCCAGATCTAATCTATATGGGGGAGCCGAGATATAATAGATAGGGGGGGGTGGGGGCCCCTGCTCCTGTTTCGTTCAGGGAAGGTTCGGATCCTTCAATCTCATGTCGGGAGGGATGTGACCTATGTCAGGTCCGTAAGATACCACAGCTTTCGGTGTTCTATGATTGACCTCCAAGTAATGAGTAGGTAGTTCTATTTTTCTGATTCTTCTATTCCTTCCGATTCTCCTCTTCCTGGAGGGGGATTTCCCGGAGGGGGATTTCCTGGAGGGGGGTTTCCTGGAGGGAGATTTCCTGGAGGGGGATTCAAACCAATAGGTTGAATCGCGACACAGCGCATATAGAGAGGGTCCGTTATTGACAATGAGACTTGACAGACAAGTGGGGCCCCTTCTCTTCAATAATACGGAATAATACGAATTTCTCTTCATTTTGTCGTGCTCGGCGAACAAGCTGCCCAAGCATACTCCTTTTAATACAGGAGTTCTTGAGGAAAGCATGGAATTTTGTTTTCGCCACGAGCGCAACCGTTGCAAAAACAAGGATTTGAGTAAGAGGCGGCACCCCTGTCTCTTCTCCAGTAGGCGGAACCATCCTTTTCTCGTTCGGGGTTTATCCACAATACGACATTTGCCCACGATTTGATCGACAAATCCTCCGATATAGGAATATTTCCTCACTTTTCTCGTTCTGACGGAATTCTCTCCAATAGGGATTGGATCACCACGGGACACTTGAAAACGAGTCATGTTGACCATTTCATTATTCACACGGATCTTTCGGTGACTTATAAGCTGCCTCGCTTGAGGAAGGGTTTCGCGGAAATGGAGACGAACCAGGATGACGTCCGATCTCGTTTCTGGATTGAGTGAGAAAGGTATATATGAAGCTCGTTCTGTCCCTCCGTGCATCTTTGCGATAGGTAGATTTCCATGAAAGGGGGACAACTTTCGTATGGCTTGTGATTTGAGATAACTGTTCAAATTCTGTCCCAGAGACGGATTCTTCCCAATAGATCTTCTCTTGCTCTTCAATCTTCGGAGGATGCGGCGTTGTATCCTCGTCAGTCTCTTGTTCCAAACATTTCCCGGAAGTAGACGACGAGTTTTAGATCTCAATGCAGGCAACGTCCTCCGCCCTATATAGTATCTGGGTCCCCCCGGCTGGAATCGTGAATAGGTTCGCTCAATTCCCAGCTAAGCTAAGCTATTGAGAAAGTACTGTACTAAAGTACTGACGTACTGGGCTGGGCTGGGCTGGGCTGGGCTGGGCTGGGCTGGGCTGGGCTGGGCTGGGCTGGGCTGGGCTGGGCTGGGCTGGCAGAATCTAGAATGTTGGAATAGAGGAAAGGATCTAGCTCTGTCTCTCATTCGATTTGGGCTTTTTCGCGCCATATTTCGATCTGCCCCTTCTCCGACCCGGAATTCCCAGCGAATCCTTGACTCCCCGAATACGGTGGGATTTCACACCCGGCGGATCTTTCACTCTACCTCCCCTGATCAACACCATAGAATGTTCCTGTGGATTATGACCTTCGCCCGGAATGATTGCAAAGATATCGTGCCGATTGCTCAACCGTACTTTGGCTATCTTACGTGGAGCTGAATTAGGTTTTTTTGGTGTTCTCGTCGAAACGCGCGGGCGTACTCCTCGCTTCTGAGGACATTGATCCAAAGCTCGGGTACGGTCTGTGCGCCGTTTCTCCTCCCTACCATGACGAATCAATTGATTGAATGTAGGCATCGCTCTTCCCGTCCTTCCCCCCCCGTTGCCTCATCATTCATTGCCCATCAATCATTGGTTACTCCCGATCTAAAGCACCCTTCTTCCATTCATGGATAAATCCGATCGTCGAAATCAATAAGAACACCATCATGGACCAAAATCCGGACAGATCAATCTTGTTGGGAGAGACTGCCCAAGGGAAAAAGGAGGTGACTTCTAGATCGGGGGTAATAGGTAGAATGGGAACCGGATGAAATCGTATATCGAAACGACTTCTGGCATCACCGAAGGGATCGGAACCGCATTCGTGGGCCGACAATTTCTCCGGGTAAGTCGAACCATTGGAAGTGAATAGGAAGGGAACACCAAGTAGGATCAAAGAGACTAGCAAACTGATTACTGGATAAATACGAATGGGTGCAAATTCCAACATCGCCCACTCCGTTCTGTTCCCTCGCTCTGCTCGAGAGCGGCATACCGGAGAGAGAAGTCCTACCTATCCTACCGGCACTCGACCCCCCCTCTCTCCCCCATAGAGAGAGAGGGGGGGGAGAGAGAGGGGCCCCCTAGAGATATAGGCCAACGGCATTCTCATGAAGGAAAGGGGGCGGGGGCGCCCCTGTCCCTCTCCCCCCCCCCTCTCTCCCCCATATAGAGAGAAGGGGGGGGGGGGAGAGAGGGGGCCCCTAGAGATATAGGCCTGCAATGGATGGATATGGATTCTATACGTAGCATGAGTGGCACCACCGGATCGACTAGTCGTATTGTATATATATGACTAGTCGTATATAGAGGTATTCTATGATTGATTATATACGTAACATGCGTGCGATCTAAAGATGCAAGAAATGATGTCTAGATATCTCGATCTAAGATCTGTTCGGAGATAATATGCGGACGACTATCGATTATGGGGTGGGGGCCCTCTCTATATGGGGGGGGGGTGGCCCGATTAGACCAACCCATTTCCGCCCACTCATCAACCCCCCCCCAGATTGTTGGAGGAGATAACTTCTTCATCGATGGTTCAATTAATACAATAAACGGATGGGGCTCCGCCCTATATATTATATTCTCTGGCAATCACTTACTTCACCGTAGCGGCACAATCACTTCGCCGTAGCGGCACAATCACTTCACCGTTCGGCACAATCAAGAGCGATCAACCAGATAGGGGGCCTCTCCCAGCTATATATATCTATATTCTATAGAGTAGGCCGTCGCCATATAGATATGATATATAGAGAGGGTGGGGGTGCCGACTGTAACTGTATAGAATCTCCACAGGGCCCTCGATCAACCAACCAACCTAGTTCGATGAACCAAACCTAGTAAAGGAGTAAAGGCCCTGGCCCCGGCTCTCCTAATCTAATGGCCCTGGCCCTCGGATATATATAGATAGGGCCAACGGCTCTCCACGTTGAACCCACGACCATCGGCCATCTATTCATTTAGAATCGATTTACATCTACCGTTCTGTACGTGACGAATTGAACCCACGGCCATCTATCTATTATCATTAGACATAAAGACCCTCGCTCAAACCGGCACACCATTGAATTGAGACTGATGAGTATGTAACTCGTGATAGTCCCTCCCGGTATCTGGCTGGATTGATTCCGGTTTGGCATTCCTCGGATCCGGTCGATGAGTCGGGAACGGATAATAAGATAAGATAGTTCAGGGAGGGGGACCGCGGAGGATCCTTCCGTCCCCCTATATCTATATCTGGCCTAGCCCAGCCCAGCTATAGAGAGTAGAGTCCCTATATCTCTATATCATCAGTCATGCAACCGACCCCTATCTATGTATGTGCCGATGGCCCGGCCGGGCATAGCATATAGTCCCGTCGGGCCCATATAGTTCTAGTTAGGGGACCAGATATATATAGATGGGGGCAGTCGAGTGCCAATTCTATATAGAGAGCCCCCCCATATATAGATATATACGGCGCAGACACCGCTTTCTCCACCCCGGCATTCCCATTCCATAGTCATCAGTTCCTCCACCCTGCATTTATCCTACCCTATCTATATATCTGGCACACAACCCTTCTCTCCTCACTGCACTCCCGCTACACTGGGCACTCCCACCTACCGATTGGAACGGGAGGACAAGGATAGTTCAGGATATAGGGCTACCGACTCTACCCCCCCCCCTGAACTAGATTCTAGATATGGCGCCCTCGATCTATTGTAGTTCCCGAGCCGATGAGATCCCGGCCCATGCCATATAGATGGAATGGACTACACTAGCTTCACCAGCCCTATCTATCTATGTCTCGACTGAATCGTGAGTCTAGCTGGCCTATTTATGAATTGATTCAGCGAGATATATATAGATAGGGCGACGCTTCAATCGTGAGAGTCGAATAATCCGTTTCGACTAGATATAGATGGGGCTTCAGCAGTCTATGTTACGTATGTCGTTCGTATGTTGCGGGGCGAGTCAATCAAATAACTTGGCCCTATTCATTAACCCTCGCCGACATCGGTATCTGTTTCGAGGCTGGCTGCCTGAAGGCCCCCGGAGAGATGGGTGCAGCGGAGCGAACCAGCCCTATAGATATATGGCCCCTCTATATATATATATATATATATATATGGCTTGGCCGGCCCCTCTAGATATAGATCTATATGCGACTGGCCCCCCCCCTCTCTATATCTTATCTATATCTGAGAGGCGGCTGATAGGGGGGAGGGGAGATCGCCCCCCAATAGAATCTATATGCCGGAGTCCAGAGAGTATATATAGGTATGGCCGTCCGGAGAGGAGAGATATGGGAGACAGGGATATCATCTCAACCGATTCATCACGTGCATCACCAACCTTCCCAGCTATATAGAGTAGGTAGTAGGCCGCCAGGGGCCCTCTACTCTCTATAGACCCCGTATATAGATATAGAAGTCGAAGCCTTTCTCTATATGGGGGAGAGGAGCCCGGGTTGACCGACCGACCTATGCATTCGGGGCCTAGATATGGCTATATCCAGCGATAGGATAGTACCGGTCCCTGGGAGGTACTGAGCCCATCTAGAATAGGTGGGTGCACCCGGTCAGATATCTATATAGAATAGGGGCTCGCTCACCTCGCCCTTCTATATCTATGGCCCCTTATATATATATGGCACCCCATACTCCCATACTCTATATGGCGGGGCGGTCAACTAGAGATCTACGAGAGATCTCTCTCTCTATATCTCTAATCTAATCTGAACTAGGAGGGGGGCCCAGTCATCACCTGTAGTACCCCAGATACAGATAGTGACGGTTGCATATATAGACGTAGATCTATATGCAAGTAAGATATATATTCCCATCCCACCCATATCCCATATATAGAGAGGGGGAGGGGGGCGGGCCCATCTCCCCAGTTCGGGCCCATCTACATCTATGGGGCAGGGATAGGGCTCTAAACTAGAAACGTGATCTGAGTGGGTCGGTCGAGCAAGTAAATGACCTCGGGATCGCCCCGAGTCTAGATAGGCCCCGCTCATATCACATATAGAATCGGCCCCCTCAGTTATAGATATAGGGCTCACCCACATCTCGCATGATCCGCTTGAAGAGAGAGATATAGAGAGAGAGAGATATATATCTGAGAGAGATATAGAAGATATATAGGGCCGCCATGCCTTGCGGGAATAATGATAGATAGGGCCCCGGGAACAGGCATATAGATCTATAGGGAGGGGAGCTATATAGTGTAGTGATAGAAGCGGGTGTTTAGCTTGCCATATCTAGATAGGGGTGAGAGCGGCCTATCTCCCTATCTCCAGGACAGGATGCCATATCTATATATAGGGATTCTCCGACCCTTCTCCGTTATCCGAGCCGAGTAACTGTAAGGATAGGGAGAATGGATTGGGGATTGGATTCTCCGTTATCTTATCCGAGTGCTGCACAAACACAAATCGAATGGATCGATTCTCCGATTAGATCCTCCCGTCCCCTCCCCTATCTATATATATAGACTCGGCGCCCTATCGATTGTTTTCCGCTTCTCTAGAATTCTCCATATAGAGGGGGAGGGGCAAGAACTACAGTCCCCTATACCCTGAACTCTATGGGATAGGTTGGATGAGTAGTCGAACTAGCCAACCTCCTCTAGTCGGCTAGTGGAACCGAGTAGAACCCCCCAGATATAGATAAGATAGAGAATACCGAGCCCGGGGGGAGAATACCGAGCCCGGGGGGAGCCCTGAACTATCTATATGGCGAGATAAGATAGAATAGAGAGGGGAGCCCTGAACTATCTATATGGCGAGATAAGATAGAATAGAGAGGGGGGGGGCCGCCGAGCCCAGATATAGATCTATATATAGGCCGCCGCCAGATAGCCAATTAAACTATATACTGTGCTATCTATATGGACTCTGTGCCCCCTATCTATCGGTTTCTAGGGGAGGGGGGACTCTATACAGTGCCCCTATCTATCTATATGGAACTATATACTGTGGGGGGATGGGGGCGATAGAATATATCCCATTTCTATAGAGAGGGGGGAGTAGGCTGCTCCTTCGTTATGAAGCGCGGATAGAACTTGTTTTCAGCAGAGATGACGAAGTAAAAGGTTTTCGGAGGGATATTGAGGTGGTCGATTGGTGGTAGAACAAGAATATAGCCCGGTGCCCGCTTCCCCTAGATATTCTATAGTTACAAGGACCATAGTAACTATGGTGCCCTCGGTTGGTTACTACGGCAAGGAACGATATGGCGCCGTTCCGTTACAATGGTGTGGTGGAACTATGCTGGATTGAATCCAGTAAGCCGGTCCATTCACCGGAAGAATGTTAGTAACTGCATGGCCCCGGATCAAGCCCTATTCAATCAATTCAGAACCTCCTGGAGTCAGTCGAGTGCGGGAGCAGCCCCGGCCGAGCGCGTAAATGAAAGGCCCTAGTCGCCTAAAGTCCTTCCCCTTTCTAGGCGGTCGAGTGCATAGCTATAATAACACTATCTCCCTCGGCAAGCGCATAAATGCCCTTGCCCTTCCTTACAGGGCATAGATATAGATAGGCCCCGTCCCGCCCCCCTCTATAGATATGGGATAGGGCCGACGGCCTACGCCTACTCTATATAGGGAGGGGGAGGTTATGCAGAATATATAGAGAGGGGGGATCTCCCCCGCCCCGAACCCGACCTCAAGATAAGATATATACTAGCCTAGCCCCACATCTGTATTCTATATGCCATTGATCTGGGGTTCCGTCTGGGGTTAGGTAGGGTTGTCCCCGCCTTGCTTGCTCGGAGGGGGCACCACCATATATAGATAGCTCCTACCCGATTATAACGAAGGCGGGGAAAGAATGAATAGTTGCGCTGCCTCCCCTCCCGAGGGCCTCCCCTTCGAGATGCCTGTTTGCCAGATCAATGGCATATAGAATACAGATATCTGGTTTGGGGGCCCTATATCTAGATCTCTGATAACCCGGTATCAGGTATAGGGGGTCCCCCTTTCCTTAAGCCAACTATATAGAGGGGGGCCCTATATATATAGAAGGCAGTCATGTCTACGAGAATAAAGATTAATGAATTGAGGGTTCTGCCCCCATATATATATATATATATATATATCTATATAGGGGATGGAAAGGTCGGCCCTGAACTCTAGATATGGCAGTCATATGATCCAAACTTTTCTGATATTCATTTATGGTTCTGCCCGAGAAATGAATGGCCCCTGAACTCTATATCTCTCGGCTCTCTATATGGCAGTCATATCCACGAGACCCTCTAGATAGTGACCTAGAAATGAATTGATAGTCCTCTCCTATCCTAAATTAAGTCGGGTCGGGTCGCCCCCCCTGAACTCTATATCTCTCGGCTCTCTATATGGCAGTCATATCCACGAGAAATGCCAGCCATATATTCCAGGATAGGAGATCATTCTTATCGTATTACGTATAGAATCTATTCTATTCATCGTCTTCTATTATTCTCATCCGCTACCTTTTTCCTTGCCAACGGGACCAGAGCAGGACCAGAACCACAGAGCTGAACCTGGCCCATCATCACCGCTCAACCTCTCCGTGCAGTGCAGAGCTGAACCCCCCCTAGATATAGATATCTATATATATCACCGAACTAAACCCAAGAACGGTAACTGAAGAAGCCCCAACTCAACCACCCCGTCCCGATCGACCCAAGACTTTAATCAATCAACAGTTCGGGGGTTAGTTCGCTGTGTCCCCGTCGATTGATATCAGCGCTTCCTCTCCGAGAGAAGAGATAGGGGCGCTTCCTCTCTGTTCTGCAGGCCAGAGAACAATACTTCCTCTTTCTCCCCTCCCAGAAGTCACTTTTCAAAGCCTCCCATACCGCCAACAAGACTTGATTGAGAGGCCCTGTGGTCGAGTGCATTGGTTGATTGAGAGGTGGTTGAGCCCCGCTCGACCGGAAACCGTAGTCGGGAGAGGCGCCCCTACCCTATATATAGCCTAGCCCTAGAGAAATTCTATAATCTACCGCCTATATATAGAAATTCCCTTCCACCCGTTCCAGCGGAAAAGGAAGTTGGTATTCCACCGGCGAGAAAAAGCATATCAGATACAGATCTAGGGACTGGACTGACTATAGTGATGCCAATGGAGGCCCAGCACGAACAGATGATCTGGAGTGCCCTGCCCTACCCTATATATAGAACTAGAACTAGAACTATTCGAACCTGGAAGCCTATCCATATCTGGGGAGCCCTCTATATCCTCTGGGGGCCCCTATCTAGAATCTATATAGATCTGGGGGCCGGGGGTGAGAAATGGGCTTCCCCTATGCCCCTACGTAAATAGATTTCGGACATAGTCGGGCGGCGGCCCCGGGGACGAGAAATATCATATCAATTGGAATGGCGAGAAATATCAATTCGATAAATGGGCATCCCGTAGCGAATCCCCGGAATAATATAGTAGCGAATCCGGCTCCCCGCCCTGCGCACCACACCATATTTCGTCCCTCCCACTATAGATTGGATTGGGTGGGCCTATAGAATATAGGGGTAGCCCCGATATAGATATTGGCACATCGGTGACTACCCCTATATATAGATATGGCGCATCATGATCATGTGACAGATACCTATAGAGAGATATATAGGCCCGTATTATATAGATAGGGGGCCTACCCGGCACTCCATATAGATATGAATAGAGTGATATCTGTATCTGTATTTGTATTCTATATGCCCATATGCCCTATCTATCTGGCAACTGCGGCGCATCCCTATATCTAGGGCGCATCACTCACTCGAGTGGTTGCTCACTCCCAGATCTCTATATAGGGCCTCCCCATATCTCTATATAGGGCCCCCCCCTCACCCAGATAGAATAGAGATGGCGGGTGAGATTCCCCCTCTCTCTATAGATATGGCTCTAGATCTCTGGGCCCCATCTAACTATATAGGGGTAGGGGCCCTCCCCCTCCAGATAGAGAGAGATCTATAAGAGGGGGGGGGCGGGGCCGGAGGAGATAGGGCCCAGCTAAAGAACTAACTCTCTACTCCAGACTCTCTAGACTCATGGCTCGCGACAACGGGACTACTCGCGGATCAGCATGGCATGCCGGCGGTTCCAAATAATCAGAGTATAGTATAGAGAGTCTCCCTCGATCTATCTATAATACCCGATCCCCCCGCCCTATATATAGATATATCTTCCCTATATATCGTCCTGGCCATGATTGGATAGGGGGGCTGAGAATGGCGGAAACCAGCGCCCTATCGGCCCTATCTATATATGATATGGCCCTCTCCTCTCTATATATTCCCTATCTCTATATCTTCCCTATCTATATATGGGATCCCCTATATACAGCGAAGCGGATCCCCTATGGCGAGCCCATATCTCATCTCAGTGCGGATGATGATGATGGCCGCCCTCGGGCCTCGCTAGATCGGCCAACGCCTCGCTAGATCGGCGTCTGAATCTTGTCCCAACTGTTCCCAGATAGAGAGAGAGGGGGGCCATCCACTTGGCACGATCGGGATCGGGGAAAACGGGGTTCGAACCCGCGACTTCTGGCGTGACAGACCAGCACTCTAACCGACTGAGCTATTTCCCCTCCGCTCTCCCGGATCGTATAACGCGATGGATCATATCATATAGAGAATATGGAATATGATATGGAGTGTAGCGACGCAGGGTAATCCCTAGTGTTTACCTAGCGCCCCTATAGTTCTGATTGGTGATGAGATGAGAGTCGCTTGTCGTCTTGATTGCTATAGACAGCGATGCAGTCCATGCCAGATTCTCTATTCTATACGTAATACGATCGGTGATGAGATGAGATGGGATGAGAGTCGCTTGTCCACTGACGACCCATGGCTGCATCACCAACTGGTACGGAATGGACCGCGTCAATGTCAATCACAATCACAATCACTAGAATGGACTGGTATGGAATGCATCACTGGCTCAGTATGGAAGCTCATTACCGGCTCATCACAAGTATGGAATGGCATCACTGGCTCGGCCGACCCCATCCATCTGGGTCGCCTATTCTATATCGATAAACGATAACCGATATAGGCGCCCGCCCGCGCAGATCAGATCTGAACTAGATGGGGATGGGCAGAGAGAAGATAGATGGGCAGATAGATGGGCAGATAGATGGGCAGATAGATAGGCAGTAGAGTCTATAGATGGGCAGATGCAGTATAGATGGGTTGGGGGCTAGAGAACCTTCTGTTTAGATAGGGCATATAGAATAGAGAATACATCTGGCATCTGGCAACGAACTCTAACTAGTGGGAGTGGGCCCTATATCTATATCTGCCCTATAGGAGAGGAGATTCTATCTGGTCAGATAGGGCGATAGGCGTGGCGTTTCAGCATCGCGAGGTGCCCCCGAGAGTTCTATAACTCGAGATCGTACTGAGACTGTCTATCTCACTCCCAACTCCCAACTAGATATGAGAGACTGTCTCGAGGTGAGGAGCCCTGAACTATCTATGGCTATGGGGGGGGCAGACTCTATATAGCTCTCTCCCGACGGCCTACTCTACTATCTCGTTCGGATCTATGTCGACGGTTATTATTCGTTCGTCCATCTTCAGTCGACGGGGCCGATGGTCGAGTGCCCGGGTCGTTGGTCGACTATCTATATAGGGCCGTTGGTCGATCCCTCGTCTCTCCCCGTTGGTCGATAGCCTAGAGGCGCTCCTCCCCCTCGCCCTCCCCAGAGAGATCAGATCGCCCCCCCCCCCTCTCTATATAGATAGAGGCCAAAAAAGAACTCAACTCTTATCGAGATATCAGATATCAGATATCTATATGGGGGGGGGGGCGCCATATAGATAGTTCAGGGTGCCCCCCCCCCGTCTATATAGATATGGGGATCGCCCTCTATATAGATCTTCCCATCGATGTCCGGGCATTGAGAGGGTCCAAAGGCGACCAGGGGGCGTCCATCTACTAGACTCTAGATAGCCCTAGAAATAGAGATAGAGACAGAGGCGGAATAGAGAGCTATATATAGGGGCCCCAGAGAGATAAGATAGGAAAGGGAGACGCCCCCTATAGTTATAGGGGCCCGCCCCAGATAGATAGTTCAGGCTAGAGCCAGATAGATAAGATATAAGATATAAGATCACTATAGGGGCCATATTCGCTACGCTCAACTCCCCCCCCCCTATATAGATCTATATGGGAGCCGAGATAAGATAGAATAGAGAGGGGGGGGAGAGGGGGCCGCCGCCAGATAGATAAGATCAGATCGCCGGGGCCCCAGATAGATAGTTCAGGCCCGCCTCTATATAGATAGATGGCCGCCCCCGCCCAACCATCAACCATAAATCGGATAGGGGAGCTGTGCTGGATGATAGGCTAGCAGGGCAGAGACAGTCCCCTTCTATAGATAGGGAGATAGGGCGGAGATGCCCGATTCGGTATCAACTGAAAGGAACGTATCTAATCTATAGGCTTAGAGATAGGGCAGTATGGAATGGTACGGACTGGTTTTGAATGGACTAATCGCGCATCACTAACCTATAGAACTATGGGGACAGCTCGAGAACTATAGTATGGACAGCTCGAGCTTCTGTTCCAAGCGGCCGGCCATATAGATAGTTCAGGGCAACGACTAACTATATCGACCCCCCTCGCCCTCCCAGACCATCGCCCCCTATCTATATAGAAGCCGAAATGAGCTTCTCAGTCTCAGATCTGGGCTTCATTCTCAGATCGGGCCCACTCGGGCCCCCCTACCTATATATAGATATAGATCTATATGCATGCCCGGTGCCGGCCGAACGACTATACATATGCCGCGCCCGGCCGGGAGAGGGGAGATCAGGAGCGACCGGCGTTGCCATATATATATATCTATATAGTTGTTCGGCCGGGGAGCCCTATAGATCTCTATCTGGCGGGTTCCGAGTCGAGGGATCCATCCCCCATCCAATTTATGCTAATCAATCCCACCGCGCACAGTGATTGGCTTTCATTCATCCCATCGGGCGCCCCCCCCCTCTATAGATTGTTATATTCCATATTCATTTGCAATCTAATCCACAACCGCCCGCCCCGGCTCCCGGATCGGAGCGCCTCTATATAGATATGGGACTGAGCTGCCCCTATAGAACTCTATCCTTATGGCAGTCTATCGGGTCCCAACCCAAATCAAGATAGGGGGCCTCCGCCGGGCGCTCCTCCTTCTCGCCCGCCATCTAGAGTTATCATATCATATATAGAGAGTGGGGCCGAGGGGCCCATATCTATATATAGGGGAGAGAGGGGCCATCTCTATATAGATCTGGGGGGGAGTGCCGAGTCTAACCCTTCTCTACTCGGGCCTATCGGTCCTACCTAGATCTATATAGAGATGGCCCCGTTTCAATCGACCCGATTGACGGGAGATGCTTCAATCGAGCAGGGCCCGCTTCAATCGAGCAGATAGATAGGGTAGGGCCTTCTATATCTGGGTCCTCGCCCTCCCCAAATATCAATATCAGATAAGATATAGATATCTATATCTCGATCGAAACTCTCTGCCTATATCTATCTATCTATCTATCTATCTCTATATCTATATCTCTCTCTATCTATATCTCTATATCTCTCTCAGATATATATCTCTATCTCTCTATATCTCTATCTATATCTCTATCTACCTCTATATCTCTCTCAGATATATATCTCTATCTCTCTATATCTCTATATCTCTCTCTATATCTCTATCTATCTATCTATCTATCTATATAGAGGAGTGCCTACTCTCTCTATAGCCGCTCGGCCTCGATCAGAGCATAACGTTCCGTCGGCACCCTCCCCTCTATATGGAATAGAATCTATATACCGTTCAGATAGGGGGCTCTCGTTTTCCTCGGCCTCGAGCATGGATCATAATCATAAAGAAATGCTGTCGGCGCCCTCTATAGAATATCTAGGCAACAGGTCGAGGTCAAGCATTTATGCGCCCCTCCCCTATATAGATAGGCGATAGGCAGGTCGAGTAAGACGGGGGGATCGAGTTGAGTTATAGTTCGGCCTACTCTATCTGGCAATAGCACTAGGGGATAGAGGAGAGTTGTGGGTTGGGTTGCCATATATCTAGGATCTAGGGCCCTAATCTTCTACCGTCCCGATGCCAATCATATCATACTGATATGTGAACGGCGGCTATCTAGATAGATAGAGGCGCCCCCGAGGGCCTATAGTTTTCTATAGAGGGAGGGAGCCGACGGCCTACTATATAGATCTAAATGACCTGACCTCGACCCCAACCTCCTCTCTATACTCTATATGGGGCCTATCTATCCACTCTCTATGATCCGCCTAGTTCAGAGTTCAGGGAGCCTAGACTAGACTGGACTATAGATTGCCCAATTTGACTTGACTTGACTTGACTTGACTTGACTTGACTTGACTTGACTTGCCATATATGTTTGCCGGATAGAGAGAACTATAGGGTAGGGCATATAGAATCTAGATCGTCTGGACTATCCGAGGACCCCTATCTGAACTATAGGCGCCCGCCCAGATATGATCTCTCTAGATGGGGATGGGGTTGGGCCCTCTACTCTACTATAGATTGATTCTGGGGATATAGGAAGAGTGGTGAAGAATCTATATAGATGGGTGCCCTGGGTGGAGAGGCGGACCCCCTCTCCCTCTCCCCTCTCTATCAAGGCGGGGAGGCACCCGGGGAGGCAAGTGTATTCGGGGAGGCAAGGTACCTTCCTCCGAAGGATTCTGTTATCTCGGGGAGGCCCGGGGGGCACCCCCGCCTTGGTCTGGGGTTAGGCGGGTATATCTATATCTCACCCCCGCCCTCCCCTTCCTATTAAGATATCGGGGGGAGGGGGCACCCCGGCCCCTACCCGGGTCGAGGACAGAGTATAGATAGGGGTCGGCCGAGCTACACCCGCACATACATGCATCCATTATATACGTGATACGACTGATGACTAGGCACTCGACTGCCTATAGTTCTATCTCTAGAGGTATGTGGTTGGGGTTGTTAGCTAGCCTTGGCATAGTATCTAGAGAGTTCCGTGGGAGCCCGAGTTCTATATATAGGTATAGGGCCCCATCCATCTATATGCCCATCCCCCGGGTCGCCCTCAATCATATTAGATTGATATCATCCGCTTATCCGCTAGGGTATAGTAAAAATACATACTAATAAAGTATGCCGGGGGCGGTTGCTACTATATATTGGAGGACTCTTTCTAGTCCAGTCTTCACAGCTCAGGGCGCAGTGCGGCCCCGCCAACCACAGTTTGTCCATATCTGGCCCGCCCGGCTATCTGGACCGATCCAATAGCTATCTGGACCAATCTGGCCATCTAGACAGTGATGGGATGCCGTGTAGTGAAGTGGGTGATGCCGTACTCATAATAGTGCAGTGATGCAGTCAGTCCATAATGCAATGCAGTCCATCTGTAGCTGGTGATGCCAGGAATAGCGCAGTGATGATTGGCCCGATTGGATCCTTCCATCCGGAATCAATAGGTGGTCGGCATCTAAGACTGGCCCGACTAGACTAACTATGATAGAGTTCAGGGCGCTTGGTCCCTACCCCCAGACTGCATAGTGGTTCCCCGACTAGACTAGACTAACTTCAACTTGGTGCGAGGTATATATAGAGAAGATATACGTTCAGGGCACGGCACTTGGTTAAGACTAGACTGCATAGTGGTTCCTAACTGAACTGAATAACTACTATAGCTATATAGGGGAGGGGGCCCTCCCCCTCCGCCTATATATATAGGGGCGGGGCCCTATCTGTCTATATACCCCATATCCCATATGAGGTTGAATATCTATATAGAGAGAGAGGGGGGATCGATCTCAGGGGGTTGAATATCTATATAGAGAGAGAGGGGGGATCTCACCCGCGAAGGGTGAGGGGGGGAGGGGGGCTCGCCTTTTGGTATGTATCGCCCCCTTCCTCCGGAACTCTAGATTCCGAAGATCCACCGGACGAGAAACTCCATTCCGCACTGCTGCTGAGTCGTCGGACTCCTCCCCCAAGTCCGGTTGTGGATTGCGTCGGGGAAATTCCACCTGAGCTAGGCAGATAGATAGACTCCTTTCCCGCTGCTGAGAAAGAGCAAGGAACGAAATGATTGGACCCATATAGAGCCATCTAGATATAAGGGGGGGCAGCGCTCCGGGTACTGAGAGTCCTCCCACTACCAACCAGCAGACATCATCTGGCTGGGTCTTGCCGGTATCAACAACTGGATCGATCCTACGGAAACGGGAACAACAACTCACTATGGCTCTTGGCCGTTCGCCCCTATTCATCCATATCCATACGTGGCCATACGCGACAAGACGGGAACGCGGCTGCAGTGAATAGATCGGATCGAGAGGTCGTTCCGTCCCTTGTCCCCAATAGGAAGAAGATGGGTAATCCGTTTACAATATTGCTCCGATCTGACCCGGCTGGCGAGCAATCCCAGTCCGCTTTCGGCAGAGGAAGGAGGCAGCACTTTGTTCGCTTCTTCTCCACCAAGCACGGGAGTTTGGGGATCGCTGTAGGTCGGTGGCCACCCGAGGAAACTCCGATTCGATCCGCCGGCTGGGAGGCACCTACCTCATCCCGATCGCAAGGAGAGGTTCACCATGATGTTTCTGGGTAAGGAACGGAGACAGCGCCCGGGGCATTCGTGCACCCAACCCCTCCGCTGTGGACGGGGAGCCCTATATAGATAAGATATAGGCGGGCCTCCTCGACTTCCCTCTATCCCCCATAGAGAATCTATATAGGGGGGGCCTCTCCAATCTATTTCTTTCTATGGCGAGTCCCTCTCCCCCATAGAGTTCTCTATAGGGGCATATAGATATGATCTAGAGGGTGGGGGTGGACGTCAGGAGGCCCGTCTATATCTATATATAGTTAGTTCTATATAGGGCTCCTCCCCCTCGTCCTCCCATCTATATCAATAGGGGTCGGACGAGAGCCGACGCCGCCCACTCCCCCTATATAGATCTGGGAGCCGAGCCCCTATATAGATCTGGGAGCCGCCATCGGGGGGGGCCCTCCGGATAGATAAGATAGTTCAGGGAGGGGGTGCCGACTAGCGCCCCATAGAGAGAGAGGGCCCCCCGCTAGTATAGAGAGATGGCCCCATCCAATCTCCAATCTATAGAGACCTGGGATCTGGGCGGGCGCCTATACTATACATATATAGGGGTGATGGGGCCATCTCTCTAGGGTACATCGTTCCCATTGCGTGTCGAGAATTGGCTCCATACGCCCAACTCTTCGTGCCTTCCTATCTCCATACTTTTGCGGCTCTTCATCTTACCGGATTTGCAGCAGACTCGCGTGATAGACTCTCATCGTTGGAGGAGTGAATCCAGAATCCATATTCCGCTTCGTTTCGCGGCCCACACCTGTGTAGAGTAGATCGTTCAGCACCTGCGGCACGAACCAATTTTTGACCCATCGGCCCTAGTATCATAGGCGACCGAACGGCCGCCCCCTAATTACTGGACCAACCTGCTATGATAATTCCATAAACACCTAGCGAGGATATTGCAGACAGATGAAGTATACCTATGTCCGAATCTGACGATACCATACCATGATCAGAGGGTACAACGGCCCGGGCAACCAAACTGAGCATAGATGTCACCACTGGAGCCATTCTAGAGAGAGAGAAATTGGCACTACTTGGTGGAATAGGTTCTTTTATAGCTGATTTCGAACCATCTGCTAGAGGTTGCAACAATCCGAACGATCCAACTACATTGGGACCCTTTCGACGTTGCACGAGAGCCATTACTTTACGTTCGGCTAACACTGAGAAGGCTACTCCTAGTAGAAGTGGTATGATCATTCCGGGTATTTCCGCTAGAATAGCAATGTACGTTTCCGATTCCCTATTCACTCCGGGGTGATCATGCATGAAACGATGTCGACCCGAAGAATGGGACCTATTCTCGAGGGGGCCCTTTCTCTTCTCCACCGGAATCATATATCTGGCCCCGATGGGCCCCCTATCCATCTATGGGGGCCCTCGACATCTCTATATAGATATAGAGTTGGCCCGATAGATGGCTAGTATAGAGAGATGGCTAGTCTATATAGAGAGATGGCCCCCTCCCCCCCCCTCTCTATTCTATCTTATCTCGGCTCCCGAGCCCCTCTCTATTATATCCTTATCTTCTATGGTTTGGGAGCCCTATCCCCCTATCTAAATCTCTAGTTCGGGGTGGGGGGGGGCCATCTCTGAACTATCTTTGGGGCGGGCGCCTATGGATACTCAATATAGTTCTATGTCTATTCTATTATATACGTGATACAACTGACCGGACTGACTCGATCGGATCGTTCGTATCGCTATATTCTATATGCCCTGGCCCCTTCAATCTATAGGGGCCATATATATCTCTCTCTATATCTCTATCTCTATCTGAACTCTAGATATTCTCATTCAGATAGAGATAGAGAGAGAGATAGAGAGAGTTTCATTCAGATATTACGGGGAATCGATCTTGGATCTCTGTCACATCTTAGGACTTGGGATCTTGGAAGTGAAGGTGGTCTTGTAATCGGGTAGTCATATGGGCATCGGGACGACTCGCTCATTCCGAACATCAATCACCGAGAGGAATCTTGTTGGCGGGGTTGAGGGAATTGGAATTGACCCGAATGAATCAATTTGTCGATCGAGTGTGTCGATCGAGTGGGCGCCCCCCCCCCCCTCTCTAGATTTCTCGGCTCCCAGATCTATATATAGGGGGGATAGATAGGGGGCCGTCGGGAGAGGGGAGTTAGGTATGATATATAGAGTCTAATAGTCCAGACAGATAGGCAGAGTCTCGACCGGAGTATTACTATAGTCTCGACTGGAGTATTACTATATAGAGTCTATAGTCTCGACCGGAGTATTACTATATACTATATAGAGTCCAGAGAGATAGGCAGAGTCTCGACCGGTCTCGACCGGACGATTGGATGGTTCCTTTCAGCATAGGCGGATAAGCCAGCTTAGCAGCAGATATAGATCTCTATAGTCCCGGGGTCGCCATATATCTAATCTAATCTAATCTGAACTAGGAGGGGGAGGGTGCCGACTAGAACTATAGACTATAGATAGTCGCCGCGTAGGCGAGAGTATAGATGGAGATGGGCCTGCCTCTATCTAGATCTATATAGCCGGCCCGATTCTGGGCCTAGCGGCTTAAGCCTATCCAAAGCCTATCCCATCCCATAGAGAGATAGGGGGGCCGGGCCCCATATAGATATCTCCTCCCCAGAGATCTATAGGGCCTGACCTGCCTGCCGGGGCGACCCCCCCCCCTCTATATGTAGAATTCCCCCTATAGATCGAAAGCCCCAGATAGCTGCCATATATAGATAGAGGGGCCAGCGGCCAGCGGGCCATATATCTATATAGAGATCTCCCCTATATATCTGGCCGAGGGGCCATATCCATATAGAGAGAGGGGCCCCCTATCTCTATATGGGCCCGGGGGGGTCGAGGTTCTACCCCCTCGTCCTAGCCCAGATATAGAATAGAGAGAGGCCCATCTTTATATCTTATCTTTCGTTTCCGAGATATATACAGATAAGGCCCTTCTGGGGATCTATCTGGCTAGGGGATCTATCTGGCGACAAATCTCTATTCTATATGGCCGTCACTGTCCCTATATATTCTCTGGGGATGAGGTTGGTTTCACATCTATATCTATATGGGAGGGAAGTCTTTATGATCGATCCATAGAATAGAGAGGGGATCGCCCCTCGGGAGATCAGATCTCTATGGCGAGGGTACACCGGCCCCAGATATCTATATGTCGAATCGAAGCTGTCGATCGATCCATAGAATAAAGAGGGGATCGCCCCTCGGGAGATCAGATCTCTATGGCGAGGGACCGGGTCGGGCCCATCCCATATAGATATGCCATATTGCATATATCTATATATGGGATGGGCAAGCATATTGGGCCACATCTGCATCTAAGATCAAACCCGGAATACTGTATCGCTATATCTGCTTGATGCGAGTGGGAAGGAATTCAATCACTCAAATCAGACTGATTAGACCATCCCCGAGCCGAGCTAGCTTTCTCCTCTTCCTAGGGGATCAGCGAAACCAGATCCATCCGCTGCATCTAGTTGGTTGGTCCAAGCTGCGAGGAATTGAGAAATGACCTCGACCGGGTCGGCCGATGACTACCACCCAGATAATACCCCCGAGATCCGGGTCCCCGACTGGGCATAGGCACCCATACCCCCCCCATATATCATATATCTAGATCCGGGTCCCCTCCCCTCTATATAGATCTGCATAGGCACCCAGAGAAATGAATAGGGCTGGAGGGCCCTATCCATCTATGGGGCACCCGCCCGGCGGTCTACTCTATATAGCTGGGGGAGGCGAGGAGCGCGAGGAACAATATCGATATATATAGAGTCATGTTGGGGCGTATTCTATATTGTATATGGGGCTCGACCGGACGCTCGATATAGAGAGATATGGCCGCAGAGGACTGACTATCTCTAGTTCATAGTTCCCCCGCCTCTAGGGAACGGAGGCACTCCCCGCCCCCCCTCTCTATATAGATGGGATATTGATATTGAGAGCCGATAGGACGAGGGCCCGGCCCTGAATGAGACTATGGGGGGGCGGCGTTTGCGCTCGACCACCGTGCCACCACCTACCCAACCTATTGATTGGTATTGGTGCTACCACCCACCGGTATTGGCCGCCCACCTACCGGTATTGGGCGGGGGGAGAGCGATCGATCGATAGATCGAGGAGGGGGAGGGCCCGTCCACCAACTGACTTCGGGTCATTCATCATTCAGATTAACAACCACCGGATGGCCAGATCAACAACCACCGGATGGCCAGATCAACAACCACCGGATGGCCGGTGACCCAACCAGTTAGATATATAGGGAAGATATATAGATAGGGCGTGATCAGCCCAACTAGATAATGGATGGAAGGCAGTGACGGCTGGTTGGCAGCAGCTTAGACTGGGATTGGGATTGGAGTGATTCATGACATCGTGTACAAACATTGCAAACACGTCGGGTGAGGGGTGAACGTAGCCCCCTATCTAGATATGGAACCGGCCGACCCCCCTTGAAATTCCCTGTGATCAGGGGCCAGATAGGTACCCCCCCTATATATAGATCTGGGAGCCGAGAAATCTAGAGAGGGGGGGGGGATCGATCATGTTAGAATAGGAATAGATAGGGCATGCGATCGATCATGTTGGATGGAATAGATAGGGCGATCATATCATGTTACGTATAGAATAGATAGACCTCGATGGATGCCCATATAGATATAGAGCCGAGCCCCTATATAGATCTGGGAGCCGAGCCGCCATCGGGGGGGGGGCCCGCCCCTACCCGCTTCTATCTATATAGCCGGGCCGGGCCATCTCTCTCTATAGAGGGGTTGGGGCCTATCCCCATCTATATAGGGGAGGGGAGAATTCTCTAGAATTGGGGGGCGGCCCTATATCTGAACTCTGAACTCTATATCTGGCTAGTTCAGACTATAGATAGGCACTCTATCTCTATAGTCAATCGAGTGCAAGTGATGGGTGAGCCGGTCCTATCACTCGTTTATGCGCAGCCCTAGCCCTCTATATGTCATGTCAAGCGAAAATCGCTTTATGTGATGTCGAGGTCATTGTACCGTCGGCACCCTCTATCCCCTATCTATATGGGATGGGGGGATGGGCCCTCATGTCTCTATAGTTCCCTCCCCCTCCCCGTGGCCCCCTATCTATATCTACGGGGCCTGGTACTGGTATGGCCTATCTATATAGATCTGGGGGGCCAACTCCCAACTGCTCTATATATGGATAGATAGACGAGAGACTGACTGTCTATCGTACGTATTCTGTTCTGATCTGAGGGGATCGAGGGGCACATTCAACATTCACATTTATGCTATGCTCCCCTATAATCTAGATATGGCGACGGTAGAGTTTAGATAGGGGCCTACTCTATATAGCTCTATGGTATGGATTGGGCTGAACCAACTCCCATCCCAACTTATCGATCGCCGATTGTATGGATTGGCCAACCCCTACCCTATATTTCTATGGCCCATCCCAACTAGATATAGTGCATACCCCATATAGTTATGTTTCTATATATAGGGGGTCCTCTCCCGTTGTGTTGCCATATCTAGAGTTCAGGGCCCCAGAGATAGATATAGGGTCCGCAACAATGCAATGTGGTGGGGAGGCCCCGACCGATGGGAGAGGAGAGTACTATATGTTCTGTATGCCCATATAGAAACATATAGGGGCCCCGGAGACTCGGGCCTACTATAGATTGTAGATTCTATATGATATGGCTGGAGGAGGACAGCAAGCAGCCATTCAGAGAGCGCATGCAGTCGGGGTTCGCTATATAGAGAGATATGGGGCAGGTTCAATACTCCTACTGCATCGGAAGAGAAGAGAACCGGATGATGATGATTGCCATATAGATTTATAGCCCTTCTCCGTTCCGTTATCCGAGGACCGGGGCCGAGCACCGCACCCTGTATAGAGATCTGGTGAATTATGATTACCCAACCCTCTATAGAGTCTAGATAGGCCCCATATCGTCATAGGCCCCATAGCCATATATAGATAGGGGGAGGGGGCCTATGCCTCTTAATATTAATATATGGGTATGGGTGCCCGATAGGCCGGTCGAGTGCCCGGGTGAGCCGCATGCATGGGATTCTCCCCATAGATCCCCCCCCCCCTTCTATATAGATGGGGGAGGTAGGGGGGGCCGAGTAATGACCATCCGGCGCATGATTCTCCTCTCCGCCCTATAATATAATAGATGTGCCGCACCCAGATATTATATCTATGATTGATTCCCCGCCGGCGAGTGCCCTTTCTCCATTATCCGTGACCATCCGGCGCATAGCATAAATGGATTGGATTCTATTCTCCGTTCGCGGATAGGAATAGGAGTTTTATTTTTCACAGGGGAGCCCCTATATCCCCTATATCTATATGGATGGCGGGGGGGCAGATAAGGTTTTAACTCTCTTCTCCAATATCTGAAGGGCAGATCAGATATTTCTTTCTCTAACCACCGTCAGATAGATAGATATGGACCCACATCCAGCGTCTTCTAACCCACATCAGCCTACCCCATATAGAGATACTCCATATAGAGAGGACCAAGCATAACAACTGAACTATGGATTGGATGGGGCAGAAATGAATGCAGAACACTCAATTCTCGCTTGGGCTTCTGTGTCTGGTTGCCATATATAGGATAGGGGCCCTCGGCCAACTATAGAGAGTATAGCCCGCCCCGGATGGATCTATAGGCTATATAGCCGCCCTATAGAGTATATAGATATCTCCTCATGTCTCTCCAGTTGCCGGCCCCCCTCCCCAGATAGATAAGATAGTTCAGGGAGGGGGGAGGGAGCCCGCCCCCTCCATAGAATATAGGGGAGATAGGGCTAGTCTCAAATCAAACAAAGGTCGAGCGCCCCCTCGCCCGCCATATAGATCTGATCTGATCTGATCTGATCTGATCTGATCTATAGGCGAGGCGATCTCATATTGATCACCTATAGATCCCATCGGGGGTCCTGTGGAAGTTCAGTTCTATATATAGGGTAGGGCTGCCCCTCGCCATATAGATCTATAGCTATAGGGGGATCCCCTCTCTATTATCTGGATTGATCACCCATAGATCAGATCTCTATGGTCTTGCGGACCGTTTTATTGTTTCCGACAGGAAGAGATCCATATAGATCTGGGGGATCCCCCCTCTCTCTATATATCTCCATCCATCCAATTAGAGATACCAATTGTACCCGGGCCAATCTAAATATCTAGCCCCCCTCTACTCTATATATATGGCAATATCTGACTGCCGGGGAGGGGCGCATACTCGACTGGATAGGGGATAAAGCCCCCATAGAACTATAGGCCGGCCGGGGACCCCCTATCTATAGAAGGGCCCCTATCTATATATGGGGAGAGCAGAGATGGAGTGGAGATATCGGAACGAAATGGTAATATCGGATCCGCTGCTCTCCCCAGATAAGATCTATAGGGGGGGGGCGGGCCAGGGCGACCAACCATCGAAGCGCGATTTCGGCATTCCGATACAGTATGCTCGTTTCATTCGATGGGTGACTAGAATCGGGTAGATAGGTAGGGCATCCGGCCGGTCGGATCTTCCGAGATAGTTGATAGTTCCGCAGCACACACTCAGCAGTGTGGGATAGTTGCCAATCCAAGTTCCGGCAGGATCAGCCAGCTATTCCATTCGGTTGCCGACCCCGACCATCTCGTCGGATCGATAGCCCGCCAATCAGAGCAATCAGAGTGTTCCGGCTCAATCAACCAATCAGATCAGAGGCCGCTCTATCTCTATCCGCTCTATATAGAGAGAAGAGAAGAGAAGAGAAGAGATATATTGTTTTGTTTTGTTTTGTTTTGTTCTGAGAGACGGAGAGGGCCCCCCAGATCGTCATAGGCGATGACCATATCTAGATAGGGCCGGCAATCGGTTGCTCGAATCAGTTGTTAGCGGTTTGACTTCTCCCATAGATAGATAGATAGGGCCGAGACCGACTTCAGGTTCATCCATCGATCCATGCCCAGCCATATCAATCTTTATTGATATGATTGATATGATAGTGATAGGGTTGAAGTTTGAACCGATGCCCCAACCGACCATTGTCGATATGATCGCGATGATGACATGACAAATGAGAATAGAGAACAGGGCCTGGGCCTTGAATTCTAGAGGGTTCATTATCGACATACATGATCGGGGGGGGGGAGGAGATCTGAGATATGCGCCCCTAGGCAGATAGAGATATGGCCCACCTCCCCCTCTCTCTATATGGGCATCTAGGAATAGGGGAGTATAGATAGGGCTTATCTCTTATCTTACGCGACAGACTCAACCCTCCTTCGGGGAACGGATGAATGGGTGCCGGAGCAACTGCAGTGGACAGTGGAGATCCGGGAAAAGAGAGATGCTTCCGGCGGCCATGTCACACGCTCCCGCCCCATCACATACGTACTAACGAGAGACAAGAGGTCGGATCCGGCTCTGTTGTCTACCTCATCATCATAGCTTGATCAAAACAGCCGCATCTCCCTTCTCTTCTTCATCGGCGGCCTCTCGTCATTATGGCCCGAATAGATGGGGGATGCGGATGGTGAGATCCTGGGAGATGTCGAGTGGATGCGAATGACCACCTACCCCATATATAGATAGGGCCCCATAGAGAATCGAATCTAAATCTATATAGGAGCCGAGCCGCCATATCTACACCATATCTACGATCTATAGAGGGAGGGGGGCTCTCTCGCCGCACCGGTCTGAAGGTCTGAATGGGATGGGTCGCCGGGCCCATATAGAGTAAGTACCCACCCCAACAACATGCCGCCTATATCTATACATGGGCGGAGGCCGGGCCCTAGAATCTATGGGGGCCGGTGGGCCCTATCTATATATACAGGGGACATGACATGTCGATCACATTCCGTATGGATGTATGGCATTGAACCCACTCTCATGTCATGGATCCAGTCTATCGCGAATCGGTCATATGGATCGGACATGGCCCTATCGGGCCAACAGGTAGTTCTCTCGGCCGGATATGAACTCGGATGTGAACGGCTATCGGCTACCCCGGCCCGGCATTCCATAGTCATCAGTTCCTCCACCCTGCCCCTGCATTCAACGTCCCGTCCAGTTGGGCTCGAACGGATGGAATATTCTATTCCCCATACCGATCGCTCTCGATCTATGGCCCACCCTGAACTATCTATATGGCGCCCCTCTATCCTCTCTGGGGATTCTATGCTCAAATCTAGGCTGCAGCGGATACCATACCGGATATCAAATAGAGTTCATAATTGGGCCCCAGTTCTATATAGATCCTCCCTATCCCCGAGCCTCTATATAGATAGGGATAGGGGCCCCATAGAATCTATAGATAGGGGCGGAGGGGCCCCCCCCACCCCAGATATCTTAGAGTTCAGTTCAGATAGGGGCGGATTCCGATAGGGGCCCCGCCGGGGCGGATAGGGCACCTCCCTCTCTGGAACCGCCCGGAGCCCTATCCCCCGTCTAGTTCAGGGGGGAGGGGCCATATAGCCATATAGATAGAGAGGGGGGGAGGGGGCCGCTCGATCGTCCCTCTTCTTGGCCGGCCGATAAGACCAGATAGAATAATCCGATCCCCTATCTATATATGGGGTGGGGCGATAGGGAGGGGGGGTTAGAAACGGTATGGACAACTCGGGCGCACACTCTGGAATAGAGAGAGGGGGCCCCTCAATATATATGACTACCACCCAGTGGCCATATAGATCTATGGGGGGACACGGGCGAGACGCCGGGAGGCCCTATCTCTATAGAGTAGATAGAGGGGCCCTTCATAGAAACTACCGGCCCCATCTCCATCTATATCGAAGGGGGCTGCTTCCCAGTTTCTCTTGACAGCCGGGCCCTCTCTATAGAGAATAGAGAGAGGGGCCCAGCCCTAGTTATTTAGTCTGGGCCGGCCAGACGTCGAGGGGACACGGGCTGCTCGAAGAGTTTATTCTGCTACTTGCTACTATCTACCATATAGAGGGGGGAGGGAGCCGGTCGGGAGGCCCTATCTATAGAGAATAGATAGAGGGGGCGCGACGCGAGCCTAGACTAGAATCTCCGGCCCCCTCTCCTCTATATTCTATTCTATGGCCCCTCCCCTCTATAGAGAGAGGGAGAGAGGGGCCATAGAATATAGAGAGAGAGGGGGCCACTTGGTAGTATAGTCCATCCTCTCCTCGAGGGAGACGGCGCCGCTGCCATATAGATGTAGGGGGGGGGGCCGATAGGGGGGGCCGAGCCCGCCCCAGATGGATAAGATAGATAGGAAGGGGTCGTCCGAGTACCCAGAGCTCGGCCTACCACGCTTGGAGATGGAGGAGATAGGGGGGGAGTAGGTGGAAGGGGGAGGGGATAGGGGTCGGCGCCCTCCCGTCGCCCCCACTCTATATATATGATAGAGATGGCCGTGGCGCCTCTCCCCCTCGCCCTACCCAGATCGGGGCACCTATCTCGTACTATAGAAAGCTTGCTGCGCGGTCGCCCCTATATCGAGCTAGAGGATTCGGGGGTGCCGAGTCTATATAGAGATAGGGGTCCCGAGTAACTATAGCCTAGCCCTCCACCTATTCCTATTCCCCCATCTAGATAGAGGGGCCCAGCCGCCCCGGGGGCCTACACATCGATGCCCACAGAATATAGATAGGGCCATAGATAGGATAGGGCAGAGAGGCCCCCCCTCTCTATATCTTCTCTATCTGGCTGTCGGTTTTCATAAGACCTCGTCGAGTCAGTTCGGGCCATTGCCATACCATATAGAGAGTTCAGGGTCGAGCCCCCCTCGACCCGACGGGCTGACCTGCCGGGCATAAATGCTCTGCCCTCGGCCTCCTCCCCCTCCAGATATAGATAGAGGGGCGGGGGAGAGAACCGGGGCCCCCTCTCTCTATATTCAACCTCCCCCTCCACTCTCCCGTTGGTCGAGTCAACCTCGACTCATGCTACGTACATGGAGATGGAGAAGAGAGCGCATCAAGAGATAGAGAGATAGATGAGATCTGGGCCCTATAGATCTTATCTATCCCATATCTCATAAGATAAGATAGAGGGGAGAGGGGGGGCTGTCGGGGGGGGCAGATAGGGATAGAGATATAGGGGCGAGATCCAATCTAGTTGGTTTCGCTACCTATCTATCAATCAATCACTGCCCCTAGGTCGATCAGATAGATATATAGATAGGGCTCCCCATATCTAGATAGGCCTCGCCTCGCCCCCAGAGTCGAGCCGCTGCCCCCAGCCCCTCTCTCTCTATGGTGAGTATAGGCGGGCCCCTGCTTGCCGGGGGTTATTGACAGAGGCCGGCCCATACATCGAACTATCTGGGAGTGGGAGGCCCATATACCATCTATATAGAGATAGAGGGGAGGCTCCCCCTTCTCTATATAGATATAGGGGCCATCAAAGAATCGAGGCCTAGGCCCCGCCCCCCCCCTCTTATATATCTCTCTCTATGGGATGGGCATGAATAGAACCAACTAGAGAGAGCCGCCCCCGAGGTGGGAGGTGGGAGGCGGCCCGGGGAGCCCTGCCCTATAGTTCTGGGGCCCTGAACTATAGAACTTCCTTCCATTCCCCCTGAACTATCTGGGTCCCGGGCGCCCTATCTATCTAGATATGGGGATCATCCGTCTATTCTATACGTGATACGACTGATGATCGTACTGATGACGGATAATGAGGTCCTCTAGATATATGATATATGGCTATGGCCACAAGAATTCTATGAAATGAATTGGTCGCCTATAGATCTATATGGCTAAGGACCCTATAGATCCCATGGCGATGGGTCACCCCTATATAGATATCTAACCCCGGCTCTATATGGCCACAAGAACGAGATTCTGAGGTCGCTCCCCCGATCATATGGAGATGAGGTCACTTTCTACCCCCTATACTATATAGAAATAACTATATATCATCGAGCTGATCCAGTATTAGCTAAAAAGGATCGGGTCCCCTCGGCCACAAGCCATATATATATCTATCTGTAGGGGCCTGACATTACGAGATCGCCATATATAGATAGGGGCCCGACGGCCTGCCCTACTCTATATAGTGACACTCTCCATCCATCCCCATCCATCCATTCTATCCAAAGGAGTGATACAACCAGTCATTCAATTCATCCATTATGATACGTGCTCCTTCGTCTACCTCCAGATCAGATAGATCTATATCGACTGCATACTGTATAGATAGATGGCCCGGGATAGAGATAGAGATCTGCCATACCATATAGATAGAGGGGCGTCGGTCGGCCCCACCCCCCCCACCCCACCCCACCCCATATATCGGTTCGGTTCGGTCGAGTGTAGACAAACTATGGGTAGTCAGTCTGGACTACACTCTCCATAGTCCGTCCGTCAGATGAGATAGCGAGGAACGTCTGCCTCTATCATGTCACGTATATAATCTAATCTATAGTATGGCATCATATGCCTCCCAACCCATCATGTCGATTACACCATCTAATCCATAGTGGATATAGTGGACGGGGAGTTGGAAAGTTCGATTTACCCGACGGCCGATTGCCGCCGACTCGATCGCGATTGAGTCGACTTCCCCCTCACTCATATCTCTCTCCACCCACCCGTAGCCGTAGTTAGTAATTTATTTCTATATATGCCATTCATCATTCGATATGGCGATATGGCAATATGGAGTGGCCTCGAATGACCTTTGAGTTAATAGTTCTCCTCGGGTGGACGAATGAATGTTCTTATCTTACCGCGGATCGGTAGCCGCACCCCCTCACCTCGGGCCCTCAACTGCCATTGATTAGATAAGGGTTGTCCCGGGTTCGAAGCCGTTCACCCGAGAGTTCTCAGTTCTCAGTTCTCTATATAAGGCAGGGGCAGGGCAGGGGCAGGGCCGCCCGATGCGCCCCCATATAGAGAGTTCAGGGCGATTGTGGATGCGCTTGATTGTGGCAACCCCTATAGATCGATCTATATGGCGCCATCTATATAGTTCAGGGTAGGGGAGAGCGCCTTTAGTATTGTATTGCGCTGATCTGAAGACGGGTGGAATATGTTACGCAGTTCAATTCAAAGACGAGACGATTAGAGCGGGCCGGCTATATATAGATGGTCTCTACTATACGTAACAAACAAGAGATACTCGTCCTCGAATTGAACTGCTTAGTGGAATGAACAGCAAATCCTTGGCGGACAGCAAGCAGACTGACGGGCGATCGATCTAATTTCTATATAGTACCCCGGGCGGGCGTCCTTCATTCTCCATCTAGAGACAGAGAGAGACATGCTCTCTGGACGGGCAGAACCCGGCCAGTTGCTTAGGACCAGTCGCAGTCGTGATATGATATATGATATATTAACCAGGCCAGGCCAGGCCAGGCCAGGCCAGGCCAGGCCAGGCCATATATAGATAGGGCTGCTGGTCGAGTGCCCCAAACCCATATAGAGAGATCAGATCTGGGCGGGCCGGTCGAGTGCCAATGAAACTATATAATATATATATATATATATACTGCGCTCACTTCTCTCCCGTTGCCATATAGATATATAGGGCGCTAGTAACTTACTATCTTACTCTCCATAGGTATATAGATAGGGGCCCCCGCGCTCCTTTAGAGATTGGCACTCGTCTCGATAGATAGTTCAGGGTCAATCGAGCTATCTGAACTCTATGCCCTCGGCTTCCCTATCTATATATGGGGATAGGAGAAGATACTATGCTATGGGGAGAATGGGAGCCATATCTCTAATCTAACTTTGGGGGGGGTGCCCACCAAACCCCCCCCCCGTTTCCCCCTACTCACTCAAGTAGGGAGAAACCACCACCGGGCCACTATAGAGATATATCTAGATCCCAACCTCGAGGAGTTAGGCCCCCTCGCTCCTCGCTGAAAGATAAGACATTCACTCTCACTACCGAAATCTTGATTCGCTAGTGCTTGGGTAGGCGGGGGATCCTTGATCCCGGAGGGATCTCGAGCTCTCTCCTGCCGAGGCGATTAGACAGATCAGACAGAGGCGGGCGCTTCGGAGTGGAAGCCTGTTTGTTCGAGGGGCTCCCAATCTTATTTTCTATATCTACAGTCTTGGTCCCCTCCCCCTCTAGAGAGATAGAAGCCGAGGGGGGAAACATACTCCTCTCTTCCGGAGATGTCTATAGGCTCCCCCGCCTTCACCTCGATCGGTATCGAGGGTATTGATGAGCTCCCCCCTTCCCCCATAGATATAGAGGGGATAGAGAAAGAGGGGATAGAGAAAGGGGGCTGTAGATAGAGAGAAAACCCTCCCCTCGCCCCCAGAGCTAGATATCCCTATCTCGGCAGGATCAGATCTATGGGGAGATACCATTACCGTATATTGAAATCCATACCCACACTTCGGGCAGCTGAGCTCTCCGCCACCATCATCACCACTGAGCCCTCCAGAGAGAGAGTGTGGGAGAGAGCGGGTTGCTGCTGTTACTGCCGCCCCCCCCCTTCTCTCTATACTCGGCCCTCTCTATATGGGGTATAGCAGTCTGAATCTCCCCGAGAGTATCTTTCAGGCCCTAACTTTAGTCAGCAAGGCAGCTTGGGACTCCCCTTCCCGAACCATTATATTCCTCAGGGCAGGGACTCGAATAATCGAGAGATAGATCGATCGTGGGGGTTCAAGAGGGCTTCCTGCGCCTTCATCACCTCATATTGCAAATGCAAACTTTCTTGCGTCCGCGCATACAGAGAACGCAAGAAAACAATCTGCTCCACGGCCGGTGGTCGGTCTATCCATTTGGTCAAGCTCCATCTCCGGGGGGATGGGAAGACCAGACGTATTGTCTTGAGAGTTATTAGGCGAGGTGGAGTCGATTGGGGCACCCGAGCGACTTGAGTCATCTAGATTCAAGATCCCCTTACCCCGAATCGAGTCGACTGCCTCTCCCTTTGCCGGGTCCAGACTTTCCCAGTGGACGTGGAGGCAGATTTGGGATAGGCAGCTCCGTCGCCACGGGGGTCGAGGACTCTCCACTTCTCCACCCCCCAGCAACTTGAATGGTAATATGGAGGAAACTCAGGATCTTCGCTCCCAGTGTGGTAAGAGCGGATCTCACCCACTCGAGGTAATCGGAAAAGGAGCCAACCACCTCAATGGAATCTTCCAGATCCAGAGACGTCATCTCTGTCACCGGGGTTGGAGTGGTGATCCCAGCTATATAGGGAGAGGTGATCGCGCCTAACAGCCCCAATTGCAGCGCGATTACAATCGAATGGAGCAGAACAGTGCGAGGATTCGCGATGTTCCAGCGGGGCTCTCGTGCTTTTCCTGCGATCACCCGCCCCTCTACGCTCTTTCCCTTTTCCCCGGGTGATTCTCGGCTGAAGATTGTGCCTCAGCTGAAGATTGTGCCTCAGCTGAAGATTGTGTCTCAGGATCACTCGAGATTGATTTCGCATTCTCTAGTCCGCTA
The DNA here is from genome assembly GCA_018340775.1 of Taxus wallichiana var. yunnanensis. NCBI lineage: Eukaryota > Viridiplantae > Streptophyta > Pinopsida > Cupressales > Taxaceae > Taxus > Taxus wallichiana. Next base: position 91,715 of record JADAXU010000029.1, read on the forward strand.
AGGATCACCTCGAAAACCTCCTGTTCGGGGTTCGGAACTCCCAAATCACCCCGAGCAATCTGGGCTAGACGAGGGAGCGGAGAGATCTCGGGGGGTTCGGATGAGGAAGCTCCCCCGGGTTCTCCTTCCTTCACTGCCTTCTCGAGCTCGGCAGGGCTCCCATGAGGTACCTTTTCTTTTTTCACCTTTCTCCTCGTCCCAAATCCTCGTACCGGAGAACTCAGATGATAATGATGGATACTGGAGAAACACATTGTTTTGTTCAAATATCCCAGGCCGCACCATCCATAGTTCCCCCGCATACCGGCTTCAATCTACTCATGTTCCGTATCCCTGGGACCGTTTCGATATCTGTTGTATGATGGGGGTCTCTCGGATAGATCCTATTAGGAAAGCGATCCCCGTTCGCCCAATAGGCAGAGTCGCTCATACTCAGGGTCATTGGAATCAGAGATAGAGGTGGACTTCGGAGCCTGGCCGGATAGCGCCCCCTCTCCAGCTCCCTCTCCAGTACCGCCTGCACCCCCACCTCCTTCGGTGGGAGGTTGGGTGGCTGGAGAGGAACCGCTGGGATCATCCCCACCGGAACCAAGGAGGAGCCTTAATAAACACGCCATAGTCCAATTGATAAAGAAAGCCACTAGTCCATAGAACGGCAACAGCGACGAGCGCATCCAGAATCGAGAGTACATCTATTCTTCCCATTCTATCAGCGAGCCGACGAGGAGAAGGAAGATATGGTGGGCGATCGATACCGCCCACTCCCTCTGTAGAGTCGGGATACCCGCTGCTGGCGCCATTGGGAGAAGACCTCGGATAGAGCAGGTTTCTGTGCTGTAGCACCAGGGCAAGGACGCAGAGATCCCAGTCTCGGAACCTTCTAGATTTAGGACCTCTCGCTGCTACCCGCCTCGACCTCCGATGGCGGCGAGATGAGAGTTGATCAAAGTTGAGAAAGGGGAGAGAGAAGAAGGGAGAGGGGAGAGAAGTGAAGGTTTTTCGCCCCGCAACCCCTCCTACTCTCCGAGACATAAGTTGCAACATCCTGGATACACTTGAGATCAACAGCAGAAACATCGACATACTCGAGAATAACCCGGAGCAAGTATGCAGGCTAAAAATTTCTACTCTATTTAGAGTTGGTCATGAAGAATAGAATCAATTCCCCTCAATCATAAATCCTATCCGTCTCGATCGCATGGTACGTGATGCAGCTAGTGGGCCAGGAATCATATCATCAAGCAAAGTGATTGGTATCGATGATCTAGGTAGAGCATCGATGAAACAACTAGATCAGATCATATCTGATTATATACGTGATACAACTGATATCATGCTAGATCTAGGTGGAGATAGATGAAACAGATATGGGATATGGGATCAGATCAGATCAGATTCATTATATACGCGACTGATGCTAGAAGAACTCTGAACTATATAGAATTCAATTTCTAGGAGAGGGTGGAGCATCGATGTTTGCCAGATCAATCTAGAGGGCATATATAGAGAATACAGATCTCTATCTGCGGGCCCCTATCTCCCATATCTAGAGTGGAGGCCAGTCTAGAGGGCAATCAATATATATAGAATACAGATCTCTATCTGCGGGGAGGGTGATAGATAGGGCGGGCCTCCCCCCATCTCTCTAGATTAGCCGATGGGCGGTCGATAGATGGAATAGTAGGGTATTCTAGAGGGGAGGGGGGGGCCCCGTCCCTGGATTTCCCCAGTCCCAAGGTGATGTGATTGACCCTAACGGGGGCCGGTATCGGTATCCGCTCCACAGCTCCTTGAGCGAGAGGGAGCATCTGCGCGCTCTTGCCCAACCGATGAGACAGAGAGGGCATGGGGTTTGGGTTGGAGCGGATCGGGGGCGGTGAAGCCTGGGTCTTAGTATAGTAATGCTCTCAACGGGGCCGGGCCCAGATAGATATATAGGCGGGGCCTTAGTACCAACAGATCGGAATCGTAGTTCAACTCTCAATCCAACTCTCTCATGCGCGGCATCGTGCCGAGGCTCCCGCCCGATAGGACGGGAGGGAAGGGGAGTGGGCGGGGGGTCCCTTCCATTTGTATTTGTTATCATCACCAGATACGTAACCCACCAGATACGTAACACGATGGGAACGCAGCCCCCATAGATAGATAGGGGCCCTCGGCCGAGCGGTTCGCTATCGCTCACACCTCGTCCTCCCATCCCATATATATAGACAGGGGGTGGGGATTGGATATCCATATAGGGTCCCTCCCCCTCCTCGACCCCTACCCTAGAGTAGAGGGGGGGGCGGTCGAGTCCTCTCCCGTTGGTCGAGAGCTCGGGACTCTAATAGATATAAGACTTCGACTTCATCTGAGATAAGGCCCTGACCGGTGACACCAATATCTTATTTCTCTAGGGTTCGGTTGCCCAAGATTCATAGCTACCCAATGGATCTATATAGAGGGGGGGTTGGGCCTATCTAGATCTAGGGGGCCTATATCTAATCTAATACCTATGTAGAGCGGGGAGGGGTGCCGACTCTCGATATGAACGTGATACGGAAGGAAGTGGGTCCGTCCATATATAGATAGATATGGGTTCGCTATCGCTCACCTCTCCCCCCCATAGAACTATAGGGCTCCTCGTCGTAACGCCACGCCATATATAGGGTAGGGTAGGGTGCCGAGTCGCCCCAGAACTAAACTCTGGAGGGGGGCCCTATCTATAACTAGAACTGCCGGTCGAGACCCTCCCCCTCCGTACAGAGCTATATACGGGGGTAGGTCCACCGGTGGATGCGTCACTGTTCGATTCGCCCGGGTTCATATCTCCATCTGGAGGTCGAGTGCCAATGAATATACATACTACGAGTTCTAGTTATAGGGTCTATAAGCAGAAATCAATCGAGTGCCAATTGATATACATACTACTCACAGCTAGACCATATAATAGATGCTCAATACGCTCTACTCTTAGCTGGGCAGATAGCCCCTCTATTCTACCTGGAGGGGCGCCATATAGAGGGTGCCCCTATCTAACTATGTCGATTGATATGCTAAATCGAGGCCCCTCCCCTCCCCTATATAGATATGGGATATGGGGCACAGTATATAGTTTAATTGGCCGCCCCGGAGAGGAGAGGGCCTATCTATATCCAATCCATGCCCTCGACCCCCATCTAGACTCTATATAGCCTGGCCTATAGTTCTATCTGGGGGGTCGAGCACCACATCACATCATCCATCAGTCGGCCCCTCTCTATATATCTTAGGTCAGGTCTAAGTTCAATTGGCGCTCGGCCGCCCCGGAGGTCGAGGCACTCCCCCGCCCCCTAGGGAGGTTGAGTGCCCCATCCCCATCTCAACTCGTGACCCAACCCAACTAGGATATGGGGGGATATGGGGATTCTGGGAGCCCTGCAGCCCCCTCTATCTATATATGGGAATAAGATCTATATAGAGGGGCCGCCCAGATCTGATCTCTCCAGATGGGCCCCCGGCAACGAATGCGAATGCCCTCTCTCTATATGGCCGGGCCCGGGGTCAACAGTCAACAAATCGGCTCAACCCTTATATCGTATCGGATCGCCCACAGTTAAGTTATAGGATGCGGGAATGTATAGTAGGCTATATGCTCTGCTCGGTATCTATATGCTATGCTCGGGAGGATCTAATCCACATATATAGATAGAGGGAGTGCCTATATATAGATATCTGAGTGAAGTGAAGCCTATATCTCTATCTGGGGGCCAGATATAGATTCTCTATCTGCATATAGAATAGAGAGGTCTCTATATAGATCTGGGGCAACTTCTCTCTATAGGGGCGCCCCATATATAGATAGGGGGCCGACTCTATATAGCCTAGTCTCCCTCGCCAGATAAGAGCGAGCGATTAGACGGATGCATGCCCCGATGTGTTCGAGCCGGATCTATCTGCCAATCAATCAAGAGTCCTCGCTTCTATATAGGAACTGCAAAATGAAGCAACAACTATATAGTAGATCCCGATACACAGGCGGATATATAGATAGGGAAGATCTATAGATAGGGTGCCCATATATAGATAGGGCCTACCATATAGATCTATTCTCTAGGGTCCGGTGAAGGTCGAGTCGCGCCCTATATAGAATATGGCCATTCCGGCCCTCCCCTCTATATGTAGAGGGTATAGGGTATAGGCCGCACCAACCAATCAGACTCTATTAGATATACCTCCCCCTCTACCTCCCCAGATCTATAGGCCGAGATACTATATAGATAGTTGGCCCAGCTATATACAGTAGGGAAGATCTATATATAGGCCCCCCCCCTCTACCTCTCTATATATCTTCTAGATTCTAGATACAATGTTTCTATATTGTGTTGGGGGGGGCTCTCTATCTGGGAGACTGACCCCTATATATCTACATGGCGCCGCATCCCCATCCCCCGAACCGAAGATTGAATGTCAATAACGGACCCTACCCTACCCTACCCTACCCTATATATATGTGCTGTGCTGTGCCGCGATTCATGGTTTGAATCGGAGAGACGGAGGAGATCTATATGGAGGAGATAGAAGTATATATATCTATATAGATCTATATATAGATATATATGCTCCGCTCCGAAATCTCTTTATTCTCCGAGAGGCGGTGAGACCCCCCCGGAACTATATAGGTTCGAATCCTTCCCGTTGTTTCCCGAACTCCGATTCTTTGCTCATCAGGCTCATCCTCATCATTTATAACTGTCTTTACCCTACCCTCCCTATAGAGTCTAGATTCTTTACCCTACCCCTCTCTATAGATGGAGATGGTATATGGGCCTCTGCTCCCTCTACTAATATATCTAAGATTCTCAGGGGCAGGGTCGAGGCAGATCTATATAGACCAACGGGAGAGGGGAGAGCCATCCATCCTTCCGTCCATCCCGTAAGGGAGCCACTATTCATCCATCCATCCATATCCAAACTATCCAAAGGAGTGATACAACCAGTCATCAGTGACTATAGATATCTAGATATGGGGGTCGCTCCCCCCCCCCAATTCTATATAGATCCCCCCTCTCTCTATATCTGCCCTATCTAGATAAGGCGAGTTAAGATAGATAGGGCGCTCTCCCCATCCCATCTACTATATAGATAGCCTTGACGGGAACCCGGGGAGATATATAGAGAGGGCAGATAGAGAGCCCAGATACAATATATCTATTGTATCTAGAATCTAGAAGATATATAGAGAGGTAGAGGGGGGGGCCCTATATAGAGAACTGGCCCCGAGTGCCCCTTTCGTTTCCGCCCCATCTATCCCATCTCTCTATATAGGGGGGGGACCGGCCTGAACTCTCTATCTGGGAGGCAGGGATGCTGTTTGGGATTGGGATTCTCATCAGTAGGCCCCTCTATCTATATATAGGCAATCGAGGGGGTCCTCTATATATCTTACCAACTAGATCTATA
>JADAXU010000030.1:0-92905 GCA_018340775.1 Taxus wallichiana var. yunnanensis
AGTTACACATGTGGCTACCCATGTTTGAGTGTCATTTCTAACAGAACTCACACCGCTTTCTAGTCATGTTATACAATCAGTGCTCACAACTCATTTCTGCCTGTACTGAAAGCTACATGAGGTCTTGCAAGTTGTTTGTCTGTTTCATTTTTGCTAGTTTTTCATTTTCTTTAGTACATAGAACAAGTAATAAAGTGGAATGCAAAATAAAATGATCTACACCACCTCACCTACTGCTTTGCACAAGTTAAGAAAACATGACAAATCATCTTTCATCGTAAAAATTTCCATCGTATCGATTTTGCATGGTAAAATGTATCCTAACTTATCATATGGCATGATTATATTATAACATTAATGAATGTCGATTCATGCTAAAAGTACACATACTTCACTTGTACCCAGGGTTTCATGCGTGTTAAGGTTTTTATCCTATTGGTCAACGTCAACAAACTTCTCGCCCATGTAATAAATTTCCTCTTAATATCATGTGTGCAAGAAATCAAACTCGCATAAATTTCCTCGCATGGATCATGGCCTACTAAGTGTCAGTGATTTCTACCACCAAATATTAATAATAGACTCACTGAATAACCGACACAACATAAACACACAATATATCAACATACAAAGATAAGAAAGTGCAACCAACAAGAGGATAAGAGTAACTTAGCTGATAAGGTGATCGTTTCAGACCTGGGATTTGGGATGGAAAGATGAGGTATTGTGGGCTCATTCTAGATCAGGAGCAAAAGCTTCGCTTGGAAAATATTCATCTAAGAAATTATGCCAGGACAGCATTAGCTGGGATTAGTGTATGTATTTAGGAAGTAGCGTTTGGGTGATGGGTGTGGGTATGGTTCTTTCACTGATGAAATTTTTTCTTGGTCAGATGTCCATCTCTATCAGAGGTACTTCATGTCGCACATGTACCGTAAACAAACCCCAGTCAGATACAAGACTCACCACACACTGCTGGTTGTCAAATAAGGACTTATATTTAAACAATAATTATGATTAGTCCTTCTCCTTGAATGAGAGGTTCTCATGGAAAGCAAAAATTTATTCACAAATGTATAACAAGTTTCGTTTTAAAGAGAATTGATACTATAAAAGTGTTCGATATAATGATCATCAACACGTATGATGAGAAATAAGGAATGGGAAAAGGTAGAATAAAAGACTCTTCGGGTGAAATATAAATGGGGCCAAAATAATTTCACAAATGCTTTAATGGAATCATATAGAATAATCATTTCGTATTAAACCACAAGATGTTATTTCACAAACCTTAAAGTCTCCAGAGACACATCCACAAGAATACATAAAGCTTCTGATGTAAATACTAATGATTCAAGAATTTAACAGAGCAGAAAGGAAAGAGACACATAGAAACAAAGAGAGGCATCTTTCTATTTGGATAGCTTTTACCTTTACACTTTAAAAAATAACCAAGAGTCTCCAAATTTCAAATGGGTGCATGTAGAGCCCATTATGGTTAGATTACAAACTATACACTCTTGAATCGCTTTAACTAAAATATTAATTAACATGTCAACACAACAACTCTTAATTATTTACAATGGAGCCGATTCTAGAAAGAAGGAGAAAAAGGATAAACTGGAGAGAAACATCCACTTTCATTTGTCAGGAGGTCCACCGATTTCCTGAGAACTGCTGCCCTAACTTTAATGCCTAATATCTCCTCGCCTTAGCTATCTCCCGCCTCGTGGGACTGGAATGCTCACAGCGGGCGCGAGACCAAGTGCCTAGACATTTCTCCATTTCCTTATCAAAACTCCCTGGCAGATGTTCCAGGTATTCTTTGTCAGCTCTTCAACGCGAATGCAGAGCAAATATCCTCATCTCTCTTTCGTAATCACCCTTTTCAACATGTCTTATTTGACAAATGTCCCTAATCGAAAGTGAATTCTCAAGAGAGAAAGGGAACACTGGTATTTTCATCATGAAGATGACAATGAATATCCTTAAAGGCTACGCAACACAAGTCTTGGAAAGTATTCTCCTATGCCAATCAAGCTTTCAATTCTCTGCTTTTCCATAACTTTTATTTTCCATTCACACTCAACACTCATGACCGATAAGTTGTCCTCGGGCATCATCAAAACTTTACTAGCCAACAATATCTTTTTCATCAGCCTGTCTCCATCAAAGGAAGATCCATGGATGCAACTACTCCAGCCTAGCTCTTTTCTACCCATAGTTCTAATAGAGGAGGAGAGCTGGTGCAGTTGCCACCTTCCCCTTACTGATTTGGCCTCTACAATGAAGTTCAAACTCTGCCATAAATGGTCATGTCATCAACTATGGCTTCCATGTACCTTCCATAAGTAATATCTCGTATATCCTCGTATACTTCGAACCTCATCCCGATCGAGAATCACAGGAGGGCAAGGGGGCAATCCAGCTGAGCAGATCCAAACCTTATTCCTAGCCAATAATGACTCGATGAAGCCGGAAAGGACTTGACGGTTCTTCCAACCGGTTTCTATAGCTCGCTACCTCTTTCACTTCTCAATAACCTTGTTATTATTTTCGAGGTTGCTGTAATTTACCTCGTGAGTAAGATTCTATTAGAATTCCCAGAAAGTTCCAGTCGAGGCTATTGTATCTTGCTCGCCTTTTATCAACCTAGGCTTTACAAACCCTGGTAAACTGTCGTCTTACACCACTATTCTCGGTTGTTTTTAGCTTCCTTTGCTGAGAGGAGCGACCCAACAAAGTCAGCCACAACATCAAAATTCTTAGTCTCTTTCAAACTGGGAATAGTTTTCTTCCGCTATCAACCAAGGGTTTGTATTCTATAAAGTAGAAGAAGAAGAAGAAGGGACAAGAGTGTCCACAGCAAAAGGAACCCATTGACATTCTAAGGTATCTTCACCACTTGCCTCCAAAGAAAGAGGGGGTGAGTGAGGTATCTTGGGAGTTCACAAGAGTGAATCTGTGTAGAGACTAGGAGGTTCGCTGTTGTGCACCTCCTTCTCATCTTCATCGAACTTTACTGGTACCAACACACATTAGATGAAATAAAAGATACATATAAAGCTGAATATGCAAGGACTCAAGAGGATCACCAAATGTGATCATTACCATGTCAGTATCATTTAAAACCCAATATAGTGTGTGTAAGGTGTGTGTGTGTGTGGTGTGTGTGTGCAGCATGAAAAGTGTGTGTGTGTGTGTGTGTGTGTGTGTGTATAGATTTCAAGACACACACAAGTGTTAAAATTTTCCTTGGGACCATTGGGTATACAAATGATCGACTGTAACTAAGAATTTATCAAAGAAAAAAATAATAGAGTTGTTTTGTAACCAAGTCCCTACAAGGTTTTTTATTTTGGAAGGTCAGTCTTCATACCATTAATTGGAGCAAGCATAAAGGACCGATATCATAAACAGGTGGTATCAAGTGCAAGATGACTAGTTACATCTAGAAAAAAATTTCATAAGAGAGTTTAGGTGCTGGTTTTTCTAATCATTCATGTCTTTTTACAGATGAGTCGTACTTCTGCTCTTCGGTGGAAAGCAGCGACTAACGCAGAAATGCTAATAAAAATAAATGAAGATATACCGACGCTTTCAAGAACCGTGTTGTTGAAGTTGAACAAGGCACGATATAGCCAGGAGAGAGCCGCTGAGCATCAACATGTGTTTATCATCACGACACATTGCCATTTTCAAGTGAGAATAGGTATTCTATCTAAGCAATTCACAAAGGGATATCATATCAAGATAGTTCACACAGGGCATTCAATTCCAATTCTTTTCCTCCTATATATTTAAAATAGATAATGCAGATATCACCATCGACTATTCTCGAAATGGATAGATTCATATCATATGTGTAGTCGATATTACCACTACATTCAAATTGTGGATAGAATGGTCTTCTACTATAACTATCATATCAAGTAATAATTCCAAACTAATTTTTCAGAGTTAATTACACATTGTTTATACCGCCTATATTTTCAGTTATTTTAAATTTGTCCTATTTTAGAAAGCATTTATTTATTTATATATGGTATGTTAAGTGGAAGTTTGATAGGTATTTATAAAAAGTTATGACTAAAATGAAAGAACGAGACATCTTCATGGAATACTTATTATACCAAAGAACAAAAGACATTTGGGTTTCTCAAGAGATGCTGATTACCATATACACAACAAATATGTTCTCTAACCATTTTATTACATTGTTTATATACTCCAACTGGTACAAAATACGAGCAATGGAACAAGGTGACATCACCAAAGCATAAAGATAGAGCGAATTTTGTCGATGTCAGAGTTGCAAATGCTTTCGCAGACATGCATGCAAATGTGGAACATTACACGCGCACTCGAATCGCTTGACTAAAATGCCTAAAAACGTAAGGTTTCATGGCCATCATCGTATCGTATGATATGCAAGAAATGCAACGCGTTGGTATAGTTAAATTCCACACAAACCTAAAGTTGGTGTGGAAGTGTTTGCTTGTTTCGTAGACTCATACAACACAGCTAGAAGTATTTACATCCATATTACTGATCAGATCCCCATAAAATGATGTGGTTTATTTTCTTTCTCACATCTATGCAAAAAAAAAAAAAAAATAAGTATGAGTTCAAATGATACGTAAATTGATGAAAGATGGAGAATTAGCAATCTCGATGTATTTAGATCATGTCCAGATACATACATAAATCATAAACGCTACCCGCTGCATGTGTTGAGATCTAATGTAGTTGGAAAAATCGTTGAAAGAGATGAAGGCAACAAGTTATTTTCCATATTAAATACATTTACTCAATGATGTGGAAGTGTAGGCAAAAGAATTCATTTATCCGCCACCATGGCAAAAAGGTTAGCAATCGTATTTCGTCAAGTAAACATGCCCCACTAACAATTATTATAGTTGCTTTGCAAACCTTCATAATGCTCATCACACACTCAGACGTGAAAATTAACCCAATATTAAGGTGCAAAATTGTCAGAGAAATGGAATCAGCTTCTTCATTCTTGTATGTGCTGGAGATTGTTCATTACGATTATTGATGATGTAAAATAGCTAAATCTAAAAAAATAAGTCACTCATAATAATGTGTGTCATGTCCGATTATTCTCAATTTCTAAAAGTTTTTTTGTTTAGTTTTAAGCCTGTGACATACTTTGGCTGTAATTACAATTCCAACAAACTTAACATTACATTTTCAACGCACCGAGCCTGCGCAATTGCCAGTTTTATTATCACCATAGCTTAAATTATTTCATCGCTGCGCTTTATTTACAATCACTGGGTTTGGTACAAAAAGAAAACTCGACGAGTCCAACATTCGACCCACCATCCCTGCAATCCTTGGCCGTATTCTAAACACATTGATTCAATAACTGGATAGGGATTATCCTCATCCCCCATGACAGGATGCCATACATGAGAGTTAAATGATGCTTAATAATCACTTGGGATTAATTATATGCCAAAAATTACTGAAAAGTACTGAGAAAATGTAAAAGAGAAATAATGGGTTTGTACAAAGTTGAAAAAAAAAAATTTAATAAAACTAGTTTAATCAAACATAAGATGGTGAAAGGCAATTAATTAATTAAAAGGGAATTACACCAAGGAATCGACGCGCAATTGACATCTAAGATGGAAAACCGTTAAATTAGTTAACAAAAACCATAATTAATTGAGAGGATGTGGAGAATATTAATTAATTAGCAGAGAGTCACTAATTAAATGGTGATGACAAGAAAGAGCTATTAGTGCAATTTTAGTATTAAAATTGCAACACTTTTTTTGGGCACATATGAATGGCAGATATCCCCAATAGAACACCTAAATTTAACCAAGCAATTTTTTATGTACATATACAGATTCACTTAATTTGTAGAATGGTAAATCTGATAATAAATGTGATGTTGACATGTCGAAATTCTCGTGGTAATGAACCAACAGCTTTTTACCCAACTATAAAGATGGAAGGTTCATTCAAATAGACTTGTTGCATTTGATCTGATTTATACACTAACTTCACTGTTTTTACAAGATTTTCTTACATAAAAATGGCAGATTAGGCATTGTTTCACAATATTTTATATGTATTTTAGTTGCTTAATTTAGTGGACATTTCATTTGTACCAGAGTTGGATCTCATTGGGAACTTAGTAGTAGTTGAACCTTAATTTCAAAATGTTGATCTCATCTCTTTAGGATGACTTTGCTATAATAAAATGTACTCAAGAAAAGACACACACAACACAAAACATCTCTAAACAGAGGAGAAACCAGGCTTAAGGTCACATTATCCTCCTCTCTCTAAACAGAGAAGAAACCATAGCTTAAGGTCATATTTATCTCCTAAACGGGAGAAACCGTTTCAGGTCATATTCGTCCTAAGATTTGACTGGTTTATATTTAAGTTATATCTACGACGATACGTTCAAATCATTTCTTTAATGACTTCTCTTTAACATATTTTTCGATAAGAATCATTCTGCAAAACCACAGATTACACAGACACATCTAAGCATTTGTCAGTAGCTTTTATTTTAGGTTTTCAATTAATAAAAATTCACAAATTGAAAAGCTTTCACTTGCTTCTATAAGATCAATGATGGTATGTATACAACTGTCGGTAGATGTGATACAATGGTTTGCTATGTAGCATGAGCAGGTTTAGCGTGCTTACGCATTGACAAAAGCACTTGGTAACAATTCAGGTTTTTCTATAATAAATTTCAAGCGCAATATCTGACTTAGATTTGCAGCCTTGGAGAGTGCCAAAAAGGGTACCAGGTACCTACCACAGAAAAACTGCAGCAAAGTCTGCATCTTTACAGAATCCGCCTGTCACATCTACAGATTTATGTAAACAGAAACATCACACTAAAGGGTAAAATTAGGAAATCCACTTTGCAAATTTTGTTACAGATGTCGACATTGAAGGGTACTACATTCATTACAAAAAGAAAACTGCCCGGATTCTGCATTCATTACGTAGTCCATCAGGCTAGATGCAATCTAATCAACTCTCATTTGTGATATTCCAAGAAGGCATTTAAACAGAAAGAAGCATCACATTAAAGGGCAAAACCAGTAATTCTGCTTGCTAATTTTGTTACATATATGGACTTATCCTGAATTGAACAAAGAGATTGGACACAAGGGTCCTTGCTGATGGGCTAAGGAGGGAAATCAGTGTGCACAAGAGACTGATGAATCTCATGTCAGAGTTTTTCTGACAGGTACTCAATAAGTTGCAAGAAAACTGCTCTGATTCTGCATCATCACAGAATCCAAATCTTGGTCCAACTCTACTTGTCACATTGAAGATTTTATTTTAACAGAACGAAGCATCACAATAAAGGGTAAAACCAGGAAATCCTATTTCCTAATTTTTGTTACATACAAGGACTAAATTCTGAATTGGACAGTTAAATTGGTCTGGGCAAGTGCCCTACCACAATGCCAGATAAAACGAGACCGAGCGTCCCGCTTCAAGTCAATAGGCTAGCTCAAGACGGCTGATATATACATTTCTTCATATCAGGTCCCTGTCGAGCTCTTGCTCAACAGACCACTTTAGTTTATTAAACCTAAGTTTTTCTATCATGGGCACATAGGTTTCCAGCTGATCCTCGATGCAGAAGAAACGATCCAGCCAGAAAACTCCCCCGGGCCTCAAAATCCTATAAATATCATACATAATGAACTCCAGAAGCTGCGTAGGAATCCAGTTGCTGAGGACATGCATGGAATGGACGATGTCACAGGGTGTTATTAAAAACGGCAGGCGCTGGGTATGACCGTGATACAGCGGCACAACTCCTCTGGAAGCAATGAAATTATTGAACGGGCCGTTGAAATTGGCGGAAGTGGGTAAATAATGGTGATCGCCTCGGCTCCGGCGCATACTCGGACCAAGAAAGCGCCGGTTCCGCCGCCGATGTCGAGGCCGATACGGATCGTGTTCTTCTTCAGGGCGAGCACTTCGTCGATGGAGAAAGAAATCTGAGCCAGTTGCGGCGCCAGAGGCCACCGGTATTTTCCTGAATGCAGATCGAAGCAGTCCCGCAGCCGTCGAACCTTCTGGTTCTTCCGTCGTGATGAGGCAGCTGCAGTCTTTGCACCTGTAGGCGGTCCACACTCACGGACGAATCCGGCGGTGTTTTCCACATACTGACGGAAACGATCTGGCTCGGTGCAATTTGCGGCCGTCCGAGGAAAACAGCGGCGGCGGTGAAGCGGCCTGCAACCCCGGAGAGCAGGAGTTTCTGGCGTCAGGGTTTCGTCGTCCGGCATGTCTTCCTGGCGTGTAGTCCATTTGGCCGTGGTCATTCGAACAGGGCGCAGGTATGGCTGACGGGCGGATGGATGGTGTCGGAGCCGATGTTGAGTTGTATCCGGAGCGGGAGCTTTTCGCCTTCAGAAATCTCGGTTTCGTAGCGATTTTTCATCGCCCTCGCCCTCGCCCCCGCCGAAAGCCCGTCCGCGCCTGGAGTGACGTTGAGAAACCTGCAGCTGGAAGCGATGCGGGTGAGGAGCCTTTGCGAGAGTTCTCTGGAGGATTTCAGGCTCGAGATCGAATTCACCTCGGAGCTCGGTCTTTGGTTGAGCTTCTTGCGAGGAGGGCGAGGCCCAGTCGGTGAGGCGACAAGAGTGTATGCAGGGGATTTGAAGGAAAGAGCAGGGGAAGTGTTGTTGAAGCGGCCGGAGAAGAGAAAGAGTGTGAAAATGTTGGTGCCCAGAACCAGGAGGAGGATCCAGAGCTTTGACATGGGCTTGTCCGCGGGTTTGCACTTGGCAGAGGAGTCGTCTAGAGCCATGGAACAGAGATCGACCATGACAGAGCAGGCAGAGTATGAGAATTTTTATGGGCTAAGACTTACGCACCCCGTGAAGGTTGTTGGCTCCCGCATATTTAATTATGAGTCAACCTGTTTGCCTACCCAAGGCAGAGATTTTGGGTTCTCCTTCCATTGGAGAGATTTCAGGTGTTAAGAACTGCAGGTGGGAGAGAAATGCATGTCTGATTGGTTACAGCCTATTTGCATTACCAGTCAAAGAAAGTGGGCACTTCACCATAAGTGCGCCGGCATAGTTGATAAAGCCACTTCAACGATTTTAGTGAACGTGAAATATTAATATTTTAAAAAGTGTATTTATTATAACATACACATTGTTACTTGACATATTATTACAATTATCCTGAGTCCAGTAATAATCATGATGAATGATTTCGCCAGAAAGTACTTATAATAACAGGACGTCAGCTTCCTGCAATAAATAAAATAATTACATGTTGATAGGCCTTTTTTTTAGTGGGTGGGGTTTTTTGGTATATTAAATTTGATAATTAGTATATCAAAAACGATGTTTTCACTATCACTAGAATTGTTACAGATATTGCATACAATCTAATCTATGTGACAATTAACATAAACACCTCAACATCAATATCTCATAACAACTTTTAAATAGTCAGATGAAGAAATTATGTTTATATATATATATATATATATGTCAAGGTGTTCCATGTTGATTAAGGGTTATTATGGTGATAATCATAATGACATGGATGGTGTGATTGTAAAAATGTAGTACATCATAGAATTAATCTCCTTTAATTATCCATGTCCAATAAAGGCACAATGTGATGGAGACGATGAAAGTGGAAGCACAAGATCGTAAATATTATTCGAAAGCAGAACAACCTCAGACTTTTCGCCATATATACGACTCTCCATTTAGCCCCTGTGCTCTAGATGTCCCATTTCTTTTCAAAGCCTCAAAAACAAAGCAAGTGAAGACGTATGGTTTGGGATTCAAGTGGCTTCCAACGCGAAACGCAACTCATACTTCACTACCATTAGCTCCTTCGCCCGCAATGTTCAAACTATTCCACGCCGCTACAACTTCACCCAACAACTTGTAGAAGGTCCGTTATTCCACATGTCAGAGCTCATCATGTCAAACTTAAAGGCTTTCCTAAGCCAAAGGCTCGAACCACTATGTCCTCCTCACATGTTTCTTCTTATGATGATCGGGAATGGATGAGCAAGTCGCTTATATCATACCTCATTTTTGTCCACACCACTCACATCACACTATACGCACTTGTATTTTGGCACTCATGTTTGATCTCTACTAAGCTGACATGGCTATTTATAAAATATTACCCTATTCTCCATAATGTCCACCTACGGCAATGACAAATGTTAAACAGGTGGAAGCTTGAAAGTAAGGTACTCAAAGAAGAAGTTCATGTACCAGTTCCACGTGGTATCCTCAATCGGTGAGCACAGTTGACACAACTGCTGCTTTTAATCAAACTTACGTGAATGCAATTTCGGGGAATTTATTTTCTTTCCTTAGTTATTTTTGGAAAAAGTAAAGGCTTATTTGGCATCTGACTCCTACTACGTGAGCCACTGCAAGTGTGTTTTCAGACGTTCCTATCTCACAAATTTACGAGATGTAAAACAACTCAAGGCTTGATAATTCGCAGACTAGAACCTTTTCATGCCATGAAGGAATAAATACCACTTTAATAGTAAATGTTATTTAAAAATAGATATATTGCGTTATCAGATCTAATTTAACTAAAATAAATGTTTTCAGAAAAACCCTAATTACAAGAGCAACTAATCAGAACTTTATATACAACCATGAAATGTAAGGCAAGTAATAATCTAATAAAATAAGAAACCCTACGCAAGAGGAGAGGAATGGGAAATTTAGTTGATTCGTACTTGATATGGGACCAAATGCATTGGGGAAAACTACCAAACATGAGTGTGATCCGGTTGCTAATGCCTAGGATAACTACGTAGTAACTATCATGCCAAGGAATAACAATTACCTTTACTTAGTAAAATGCATCGAAAAATAGATATAGTCATATCAGATTCAATTTTAACTAAAATAAATGTTTCAGAAACCCTAATTGGCGCAGTAACCAACTGTACTTTATATACAACCCAAAACGTAATAATGCACACAAGCAATAATCTAATAAAATAAGAAACCCTAAGTGCAAGAGGGAGAGGAATGGAATTAGTCAGATTTGGTAATTTCTGGAGGCTGGACCATCTCGCAGCTGGGAAAACTAATAAATATGAGGTGATCTGGGCGCAATGTCACGCTGTGGATAAATTACGACCGCAGGAATATGATTTTTGACACTTATCACCGCCGGGCAAGTGACAAAGGGGCACCAGGTGTCGACAACCCTACTGTGTAATCTCCATGGGACTATGAAACGGCCTTCTAACTTCGATCTTTCATCATGGTCACACAAGCGTCAGCTAAATATTCTATGTCAACAATGCAGGTCAGAATATGATTAACAGGTACTCAAGAATCTGCAAAACAAAAGATTCGCCATGAAACCTGCACAATACCACACCAAACCAAAAGAAAGATGCAACATGGGAGTTAGATCACTCCCACTTCACACCACAGAGTGAGCGAGAATCGATCGCTTACACTACAAACTCGCATTCCATGTAGTCTCTGTGGAGCGTGTGGTAAGAATTTGTCTCTCAGATGTCTTTCATGGCGGCACTCGATCAACATTAGAATAGATGCAAGAATGTGCATATGTATTTGTGGATGGAATAAAGAAACCTCTTCCTCATGTCAGGTGGTATTGATCAATGCTACAAATGATGCTTTTTAAAGGCTTGTGTGCCTTTTGAGGCAAGCTAGATGATAAGAATGCTGCAGAGATTGGTCCTTTATTTTGGTCACACAATTATGTATCATACTTATCTCTGTTGAATAATTTCATGAACCAGAACTAGAATAACACTACAAGTGGAAAGATTTCCAAAAGACAAAAGATACCTAAAAGAAACAAGTATGGGTGGAAAAGGGTCACACTCAGAGAGAAGGTGTGCCTATCATCTTTGTCTTGCTAGGCGCTGTGTTTGAGTCACAAAAGATAAATAACATCATCACAAAGAAGGTGTGTGTTACCCAATGTAAAACAAGAACACAACAAAGGACAAAGACAATCAATTGATGTTTTGCTACAAATCATAATAATGGGCAGATATATGTTTATGGACCTAAATATACCCCAAGTGCGTGATTTATTCACTTTTCCTGCACTTGCTGTTTTGAGCTTCAATACTCAATAACATTAAGTGGAGAAGAGATGCACTGAACCATGTCGGTGTGTGCATAAGAATCAGTTTATGGACAAGAATGTGTGAATGAGAAAAATAAAGGAAATTAGGAATATAGCACTTTGTGGGTGCAGGCTGTGATGTATTCTACTCATTGCCGTGATCGTAGCAAAGTGCTTCTGTCGCAGCATACACCGCACTCATGAAAGAAGAGCGAATACAACATAGATGTGTATATGAAATTTTTCATAAGTATGTGTGAAAGTAGTAAATGAAAGAGGACTGATTTACGAAGAGTGAAAAGGATAAAATGTCCCAACATGTTGCGTAGGAGCGAGCTTTTTTCGGGTGAGAGCATGCTATGCGAAGCTTTTTTCGATGATCTTCTACGCCAAAGAGCAAGTGTCAGAGAGAGGTCTAGTGTTACTCTCCTTCCAGGCGACTTTACTCCAATACACACCACCAAACTGCGTGTTCCTAATTTTTTCATTGATGTCCCCCAATTAGTTCTAAATGCAATGTTTGAGTTAAACTAAATGGAGATATAATGTGGATGGTTTATTGGAGGATTGTGTTTATACTGTGAAAATTGGTGACAAATATGAGAAACTCTCATCGTACTTGCTCAAAATTTAGGGCATCGCATTACTCCAACACCAACATCGTGGTCAATGATGTATATATAATAAGTTCTCTAAGGTGTTCCGGATCCTAAAGTTCTAAGTGCAAGCAAAGTAACATCCCGCATGCCTCACAGCCCCGTGTGCTTGCTGTTCCTTACCCTCTTTCCTTTTGCGTTTTACTCAAAGGACGAAACCGCCGCCCTACCAAATGCGAGGTCTCACGTGGTTCTCCGTATCACTTTAATGTGACCTCGCATAAAATTTCAACGCTTACTCAAATGCCTTTTTTTTCAATCGCCGCTCGCATTAATGATCTTGCCCGAATAGCGTTTGGCCATTGTTTATAGTTTAAGAGATTAATTTGCTTTTACCGGTAAAATGCAAATGCTATAAATAGTTACCAGGTTTCAAGCAAATGGCCCTCAAAATCCCATTTCTAATCTTCATCAATAGATTAGTCTTTCATTTGCGAGAATTCTTGGGCTCATCTAATACCCGCCTAGTTAGGTGTTGTTTTTGTCATGCTAGTAGCTGGCATATCCATCTTCAGGCAAGTGCTGCTGATATTTCATCCAATCCACTGAGTAAAGACACTATTTTCAATGTAGCCATTAAAAGGTGTTTTGCTCTTCAAACAGATAGTTTCACCGGACCTTTTGTTACACGACTGGCACAACCCGCCAGGAATTTCATAAGCCTAGCCCCGTACCTTGCGCCATCTCTCCTACTCACATTGTATTCGCCCGTATCCTAAGTCGCTTCATTTCCAATATCTACTGACGCAAGACACACGCTTCCTGATCCACGGGAGCACGGGATGACAGAGAAATCACACCGAGGGGACAAAAATCACACACACCACTCCAGTGATTCACCGCTGTTCTCGTAGAACTGTGTTCTAGCCTTTCAAAGTCTCTAATTAGAAGCATATCAACAGTAGTAGCTAATCACTTTATTTTACCAATTTTTACTTTCGAGTATCGCTGTGGTGTTTGTAGATCGATAGTTTCTCGGTAGAAACTATGATTCATCTCTCTACTTCTGAGGTAGGATCTAGAGTCTTTCAAACAGATTAGATAAGGTTTCTTCGTTTTGTATTAGATTTACACCGTACAAAGTAGCTATACTCACATTTTATTTTTGTTTTAAATTAGATTAATTGGTCAATTTCTAGATATATTAGAATAATATTCCTTCACTTTCATTCATAAATTCACTGTAAAATTACAAAATAAAGAAGCCAGTACATGCCATGTAAACACTACATATAGTTGATTCTCACTTTTACCTCGCACTGATTTACGTTATCAAGCCAGGAGACAACATGGGACCCCAGAGCCCAGAGAATACGTATTCGAGCCAATCGCGGCCCCAACCCAATCTCATCACAACAATAATGGAGGATAGTATCAAAATCTTAGATCCAAGTCTTCTAAACAATGGTAACTTACAAATAAATTAGTTCAGCTATTACTGGTCAACATAGAAGACAACTAAGCACACACGCTTTGGGTCAAATCAACCAACCACATTACCTCAGATATACTCCACCGAATCGGGGTGGAAGGCCTGAAGAGATAAAACATTTCACAGGATCCTTCGTCCCACGTACCCGTATGCAGGAGACACTTCCTTACGTATATAGATACTACTAAGAATTAAGCCGCAATGCACACTGTGAGATACTAAAAGATCACATACAATCATAATTCTAATATAGAGGCCGAGAAAGCATACACTATCGTGACACTAGGGATTAGGACCGAATCCGCATAATACCATAATAGACCACAATAAACATAAACGTTAGTCAGGACTCACAAATCTCACAACTCAAATTCCAGTCCATAGGTGAATCGCATAGATGCTTGTCATTTATTAACATTAGGTGGTATTCCATCTACTCCATCTACTCCATCATCATCATCGTAACAATTATCCTTATTGGCATATAATACCAACGAAGCTAAGGAGTTTTGGACTAGCGAGAATCGCCTCATAGAGTCGATTATATTCCACTCCATGACCTTATTTTACACACGAAAATATCCTGTGCCTATTTTCTCCACGTATTCCACAAACCCATAGACCGACCCGCCTCGCGCAGCTCGACACGATCGGGAGCCTTCGAGCGTCATCCCTGCCGACCGCATCTACTCACCTACCAAAGCTAGAGGCCTTCAGCTTCAGAGATTCACAATTTCCCCACTAAGGCGCCACGAAGACATCGCATCGCTTTTAACTAGTTTGTTTCAGATCCCACGCATATTCAACTTCAACGCTATTTTCCCGACCACTCCTCGTGAGGTCAAAGAAAAGTTATCAGAGACTCCACACCATTGTCAATTTTTCCATCGCACAAGGCCTTAAGGACATTAGTGCCTGTAAAAGGAGTGACACACGCATCTAAGCACTCCTATTTGAGTCGATGTTAAGTGATGACTGCGGATTCCCAACCCAAGTCCGATTTTGAGCCACACAGAATTTCGTAACATGTGCTGGGATTTTTGTCAGGATTGCACTGTGGTCAGGTGTCCAAAGCTGTCAAAGGGGGTGATTTGTTTACCCAATGTATATTCTCATTTAAGGTGCATGTGATGTCGATAGGATAATGTGCCTAAAGAGAGACTATGTCATTTGAATTGTAGTCTTCAGTAGGGGAGGGAATGTGCATGGCAGGAACTAAGGCACATTAAAACAAAGTGGATAGACACATGTATTAGTAGAAAAGCCAGTGCTATGTCATAGAAAAGTAATTTAAGGCAAGTGTATATACAAGTGATAAAACCGTAAAGAGCTAGCAAGCCAAACATGGTTAATTTCTAAATTCACAAGACAATCGGGGGGGACGAAGAACTAAAAAGCAAGTGCTAAAAGATCAAGAAAGACATAGGAAAATCTCGCAGTACACAGTACATATGTGTAAGAATGGAACAAAGTGTGTAAAAAGACAACCATGGTGGAAAATGGTCTCGTAAGGCAACTGGGCTGTGACATGTGAAGCACCTATTAAAGATGTTAGAGATAAAGAGTATGTCAAATCTCAAATTTATGTACTAACATGTAAAAGTAGTGTGCTAGTAATAATAAAGAAGTAGCAATGGAATATCCACACATGGAATATGTGAGAAAGTAGATGCCCTCAGACACAAGTATATTTCTAGGTACATAAACACATACTTTCATTCATATGATTCCTAAGTGAGAAAACTAGTGAAATTGACAACTATCTTTCGTCTCTCTTTCTTTGTTTCTCATTCCTATTTCGGTCTTTACACCCTACAACCCAAATGTGACTTACTTATTTATATTTTATGACTCTAGACATTCAAACGCTGTTGCCCCAGTATCCCTCTCATGCGCCTAACCATTTGGTTATCTTACCATTTGTTTTAGGTCTCTTTATCTGGGCATCTTATTTTCTTATAAAGCCTTACTGCCCACTATTAATCATGAAATGCATCAAGGGAATCATATAAATACAAAGCCAGGACTAAAATAAAGGACCAAGCCTCTGCCAAGTGGGTCGAATTTATCATTTATTCTAACTTCGACACTTCAGTTTCGAGTTTGACACCAAAGACTCCAAAGCGCCTCACACCTCCTGGGCACCCCAACCTCTTGAGATCTTGTCAGCATTCCTTTAAGGTCTTTTCAAAATTGTCACATAAGTGTTATTTTACTAATACCTCTTTGTGGTAATTATAAAATTCAAACAAGGAAATCATATAAATATAAAGCTATGTGATCATAATAAAGGAACAAGTACTAAGCATATCTTGTATCATCACCTGAGTTTGCATCCGAGGCCATTCTGAGAACATCGAAAACATCCATCTAGCTTTCTCATTCAAGAGTGACACGCAAGTCATATGCTTGTCAGACACACCTTCCATGTGGAGAGAATTTCATTTTCATGCACACATCTATCTACATTTTCTACATCTAGTTATTGATTACTATCAAGTAAAGTTTCCTCCCAGACAAGAGCCTTAGCAACAATTCTACACACACACACATAACCGCATGGAGTTCCAAATGGGGTCAGCTGCCTGATCATGTAAGGTTCACTTAGCTCAAAGATCACTGTTAAGATAATCCTCATTCTCATCCTTTTGTTTTTAGGATTTCATGTATTTTGAGTTTACAAGTGGCTCTTTCTTCTGCATGTTTCAGTCACCGTAAATAATCAAGAAAAAAAGTACAGTGACTAAAGGCGTATATCCAACAAAACATCTCAAGACCTTGTAAACCGTTTTCGAATGCTTTGAGCAAATTACTGACACCCGTGAGATGGTCCTCAAATTCTTAACCTTAAGTAATCCACAACTAGTCCCCGACATTCCTATATCAGACATTCTAGCAAGAATAACTAATGTAAAAAGTCGAATATTTTAGTAAGTGCATGCACTGACCTATAAAATATAAAAATCTATCATTTCATATGGTCTTTGCACGAGCACCATTTCTATTATTATCCAAAACTTTCAATGTGACACATGCTAAAAGATAACATTGTATCACAAGAATGAATCAATATAAATGAAAATGCATAAAGATTTTTAAATAATCTATAACAAATAGAAATTAAAAGAATGAAGACAAAATGATTTAAAAATACATCTTGTTTAATTTTTTGATAAAAATATTCTTCAAAAATAGTGTAATGATTGTCTTCCAATTTGTATGTATTGCTCTTAGAATCATACGATAAGTTGGTAATAGCTCTTGCTAATAGCTGTCCTAAAATCAATATCACATGGGTTAATTAGTTATCATACAACCTTCATATGGAAAGTATCTATCTGATGTTGTTTTTCCATGATTTGAACACGCAAAGCTTGAGTGTGGAAAAGCTAGACTCCATGCTTTCAAACAACTTACCAACCAGTTAAGCTAAAACCTAAAATAGAATGTTTGAGCGACACATCCTAAACAACTTTCAGACTTCATTTTCCTCGCATGACAATACACACTTTAGTTTGAGATTCACAGAGCAAAACCACACTAAACCCAAGTTAACGTTGTAAATTTAAACAACGCCCTCCGTCCGGTGCCTTCGGCCTCGGCCCTGGGCTTCGCCAAGACCTCTTCACACCTTCTCCAATCCCAAGAGGAGTAAGGACACCTGACTGGCCATGCAGGTCCTAAAACAACAAGATGACAGAATATTACCAGAACTATTACAAACCACAGATCATGTCCTTCGTGGATCGATCAGCATTTTGTAGATGCTAAGTGGTTCAATCCTAATTCAAGTCTTTCTCATGGGGACGGATCTCATCCTGGATGCCTTTACTCAAGACACGATCTCCTTATGTTTAACACTTCCATCACATTGGTGTTCATGTAACAGCGGTAGAGCCAGAAAGTGTGGATCTCCATTACAACCTCTGGAATCGGCTTCTTTCAAATGGATTTACACACGAAGCCCACACAGGGGATCAGTCTCGATAATGCCAGTGTCTGTGTCCTGAATAATAACCCACACAAATCGACTACATTTAAAGATATTTTTACAAAGTGAGTCCTCCGGCAAAGGATGAAGCCCCCATCACACTTGCTCCCCGGTGGTTATTAAACCTACAAGGTATTTGGGAAACGAAGTCCGATTCGTAACGCCACTTCCAGAGTATGCCCGTGACTCTGGGAGATTCGCTGCTCACAAACTTCCAGCCTACCCTTCATGACTGGATTACAAAGCACTGGATCCCGATTCATCCAGGAAACACTTATCCACGCAAGGAAGGACTTATCGTTTTTTCCTTCGAATTAGGATAAAGGAAGCCATGATAAAAAACTCCGGGATTTTGGTAATCCACCATTTGAGCCAAACTCCCTGGTTCCAAAGTACTTAACCAATCATCAATTACTGTTTAGTTAAACCGGCCTGGATTAGAATGCCCGCCACGCCCAAATTCCGGGACTGATTTTCAACCACATTGCAGCTTTCGGGGTCATACCCTTTTCATTGACCCCAAACCACTGGTTTCACGCACACAACTCGCTTAATCCTGCCGCTCGAGTCGGGACATCCAAAAATTTACCTGCAAATATAGAGCTTATAGTCCAAAACAGAACTTGGACACAATCATTAGATTATGAAGGCTTGCCCTTAGATGTGTGTAATGTGTTTACATCAGCATACCGATGTTTCAAGTGGGAAAGGTAAAGCTTAAAGAATGGGAAAACAATCGGTGGAAAATGCCCTTCCTGAACACCTAATTTTCGAAGCCAAAGAGGGAGCTACATGATACTAAGATGATTTTTGTCTGAAACCCTCTTCGTAAATTCCAATATCAACGCGCCCAAAGAATTCATTCTACTACATTAAAGATATAAAAGAAGATAATGAATCCACTAGCCCAGTTGGATCTATGGAGGATACAGAGGTCACACGCCTGCTTTCACACTCTAATTACTAGAGAAGTGTTGAACAAATGATTACTATGCGTGAAACAAAAATTGTTCTCCAAGAATACCGCTTCTCCGCCTCTCGCCAGCTTTCCTCGACATGCCGCGCCGCCGATCACTGATGTTTCACTTTCTGCCGAGCAACAATGTTTGATCTGTGAAACTACTTGTTTCTATGCTGATTTGGTAATGTCATTCTGGAGTTTTATTATGTGTTTTTCCTACTGTTCGCTTTTCCTCAGCGCTGGGTCTTATTTGTCTGCCATTTCAGCTTCGAAACAGAGTAAGGTATAAATTTTTCAAAAACTATTCGCTAACAATAAAAAAAACGTTGTAAATTTTAGTAGTAATCGATAGTTACACTGGCGCGCAAGTCGTGCAGCTTAGTTTACTTCAGCAAGGTTAAATAATGGTTCTCTACTGTTAATTAAATAAACATAATGTTGTTTTGAGGAATTGCGCTAAACAGAAGTTCGCTAACATTCCATCTCAAAATAGTACTCTCATTATGGGTACAAATCAACTATCATGCACATTTGATCACTCTCTTATTTGAGATCCAAAGGAGTTGATCACTTTATTTCATACTCCGCTACTTTTGTCTCGAAAACATTGTCAATAAATGATACACACACAAAATGATCTACCCCTTGTTTTTTTCCATTAAGCTCTTTATCTCTACTCTATGTGATGCTACTGTTGAATAGGTCTCTTCTTGATTTTTATTAAATACCATTAATGGCACTTTTCATCAAAAACAAACCCAAGCACTGTGAGTTCCTCCTGCTTCCTTACATTATCAGCTCTCTTAAGATTTTTACTTCTAGACAATGTGTTTAGCCTGCTTCATAAGCTTCGACATCCTTCCAAACACCTCATTATCACTAAGATGAAGATAACTCCTCAAAATCTTGGTCCTTCATTGTTTCATTGACAATATCAGCTAGCCTCCTCATGCAATCTTCTATAGCTTCTAACAATATCACGAAGATTGGGTTCAGAGAGATTCACGGTCATGAACTTCAACTTGTTGATCAATGCGCTTCTCACCGTATTTAACTCCTTTTCTTCTAGACCGCTTCGAGATGCTTCCTAAAATTAACCATTCAGATTTTCGTAACTAATCTCTTCTTCAAAAATATTCACTTCTTTTATTTAACTTTAGGTGTACACTAGTTGTATTTGACTTCCTAGTAAGCAACTTTGGGCACCTCCAAGGAACTTTGATCCTTTAATTCACAAGATGTATCTTCGTTTCATCCTATTACAAGACCTCATCATCATCATTAACCCTAGATTCAATAAAAACTGATCAAACCCTCTTCCTCGACACCTTCCTAAGTCCACTAAAATTTGTACTTGTTAAAACCCCGCCTTCGGGATTTAACTGTCTTTCAAGGAATCCATTCACCCACAGGGAGGCTGTATCTCCACAACCAACTAAACTACATATATTTTGATCAACCTTACCTACTTTAATACCTCAATCGCCTCCCGAGAGTGTGTTCTAAGACATGAACTGCATCAACTAAGATACGAGGTTTTACTTTATTTAAAATTCATGGATTCCTTGTTCCCTTTTGACTATCTGAAAATGCTCCCAAAATACTTCACCAACTCCTTATACAATTCTTTTTATACATCACCTTTTTAGGGCTTTTCCTTTCATAAACCTTACCAGTTTGCATTTATACACTGGCAAGCGAATATAAGGCACACTGATGAAGTTTCAAGACATAAAATTCACATATCTAATCTCCCATTAAGGATTTCTGTTGTATAAAGTCTTTAAAGATAACCCAAGTGGAAATAGTAATTTCCTTCTTTGAGAAACCTCACCACAGCTAGTCTTCTGATCAGAGCTGACCGCGACAGCCATCACACAAATATCTAGCCGTAATTCTATATATAACCTATTGTGACACTTTAACCCTTTATAATTTTCTCTCTCCTTATCATTCAACCTCCCAATTTTACTAACATGTGTATCTTTACCTATCAAACATGATTAATTTAGCAGTGGAGATCTATCTTTCCTTTAACCATTTAAAAGTTGCATCACTACCCTTATGTTGACTGTAGGTGACTGAATTTGAAGGTTTTTTACTCTTTCTTCAAAAGAAACAAAGAGACTTCCTTAACTTGACCCAAAATTTTACTACAATGTTATCACACCAAGAAATTGATCAATCTAAAATTTCAATGCTTACATCAACATATCCCACTATACAATAGCTACAAAATTTAATTTCTTAACCCTAGTTAGGGCCTCTGTTGCATCTTTCTTGCTTTTACCAACAATATGGTCACACACAAGGTTACCTACTAGATCGGGGCTCATAAAATTGCAAATAAACCTTCAAACTTGTTTTCTTCTAAATTCTAAATAACTCTATAATGCTCAGATTTGAAACAATATTACAACTATCCACACTTACAGTCTCAGTCTTTCTTTCTCAGAACCTCACAATTATGTATTCAAAATCATATACCTGTAACCTTAAACTTTACCAATATCTTCTCATTTCCTAGCATGTAACAAGATATAGGTTTAATCGTGAGATCGCAAGATGATGTTTACTGCCTTTCACCATGCATTTCCAACCAAGAACATCTCTTCTTCTAGAAACAACCCAACCATATCATACCAATGCAGGGCCATCTACCAGAACTCTCTGGCTTTTAGTACTTAAATTAAAGTACCACATGTGTGGGAATTTTCACCCATTCCACCAAAGAACCTCTAGGCTGCCCATTCAAAGGGCTCCTCGAACACCCTTCTTCATACAATCTCATAATGTATTTTATCCTTAATATTCTCGCATAATTTGATCAACTTTGAAGATTAATCCTTTTCACATATATAGATCTTCAAGTATACACATATACTACTCCTTTTGGCCTCAGAAAGTAGCCTTCATGGATTCACACAACTTAGGATCATCTATTCCGATAAAGACCGGGTTCAACTTGATCATGGAGATAACAACTTCAATCATGTACCAAAGAGCTTTACATACATCATTACTTAAGGTACCACACATACTTATGTTGAGGATGTTAAGTTATTCTTCTTCATCATCCTTCCAACCCCTCGGGAGTATGTATCATCTTATTCAAGTTTTTCAATTGAGGTAAAATGCTTTATAATTCACAAGTGCAATCGTAGTACTTCAAGGGTGAACCTGTTTGAAACACTGACATAAATTAAATGAAACCAATTGAACTTTTATAGTACTCCTTGAATGATTTTAGATAGAAATAACTCACATATTCAGACTTGTTGTTTGGACCATAATATCATGACAAGCCTCCTCATTAGATATCGATGTACCCTACATCTCGAAAGTACAAAACTTACAACTTATGTTTTTTCAAAGATACAAGCTCCGATTATAAACTTTGACAAGGACATTCACAACCTATATGTCAACAAGTGATCCAACATTTTGACCTACCAAGACATCCTCAATGATGTATCATGACCTCATTACAACCTGCCATATGCTACTTTTCTTCATTCTACTCTACTTTTCTCTACTCTCCTCGTATAGTTCATCAGTGATTCTTACCAGGATATTTCTGGGTTGATCAGAGCGATGATTCTCAGTATCATGATTATCATTGAAAGGTGTATTGAAGTCCCTTATGGACCTTTAGTGGTCAAAAGCTTTGAAATTTTTATTCATACTTCATGGAGCTATTGGTTCATATGACTAAGATGAAGAAATTACATGCACCTACAAAAAGTGTGGGTGTACCAAAGACAATGTATGATACCATATATGGATAAACATGGATTTACATCATTGTTGATTAGTTTCAGTCTAATGGGAGCATGTA
Source organism: Taxus wallichiana var. yunnanensis (assembly GCA_018340775.1). Taxonomy (NCBI): domain Eukaryota; kingdom Viridiplantae; phylum Streptophyta; class Pinopsida; order Cupressales; family Taxaceae; genus Taxus; species Taxus wallichiana. The sequence continues at coordinate 23,020 of JADAXU010000030.1, forward strand.
CATAAAATGTGAAGTGTCATTTAAGTAAACATGTGACCTTGACTCTCAAGAGACACAGAGGTTCAAGAACCGAATACTCGGGATCAGAGTCTCTGGATGACCTACAAGAAGGTTGAAGTGCCATTACTGAGTCTAACATCTCTCGTTTACCAATCATGTAGCAAGATTCTGTAGCTGAGCCCAAATAGCTTTCACAGAACTTGTATAGAATGAGGTCATTATCTCAAGTGTGAAGAGGTTCAAGTGAGCTCGGCAAGATGTGAGGGTGTTAGTCTCGAGAAAACATACCCAAAGGCTCCTCATCACAAGTACAGCTGACTCTGCAAGCATCTCAAACATCTCAGTTCATTGTGAAGAAAAGTATGCTACAACTGCATATAAGTGGCTCAGTTACATGATGACAAGTACACATCGGACATGCTTGCCTTTTAAAGTTGGGGTTAAAGGTAGCTTGAATCCGTTATTTATGAAGAGTTCCCTTCATCTTCATCCAAAATTAAAGATGACCTCCTTCCAAAGAAAGGAAGAGAGTTAGGACCATAGAGTTAGATCATTTCTGTGCTCATAGTGTGTTGTAAATTAGATACATATATTCCCATACTTAAGTGAATTTATCTTCAGTGCCTGATTCTTGAAAGTTTCTCATTCGATGAACATTATGTCGCAAAAATTAACTTCCACTAGAACTGAATAGAATCACTAGGATGTGCAATTTAGCCATACCATAAGTAGATGCAAAGGGAAATGTTCCAGTCATATTTATAGCATGTTTCTTTTCTCAAGTGCATAAAGGATCACCGCATACAAGTACTCCTATGGGTAGTCAAAACATTACTAATGTAAGGAATGAAATGCCTGATTTGTTATGCATGGCTCAACACAAAGCCTCTGAATACCATCATATATGCCCATTACAACCATATAAATTAGATTGCAAGAATAAAATTTTCAGCGTGGTTATAACCAAATCATTTCTTAATCAGAATTTCATATTCTTGCAAAGTAAAGGAAAGCCATAAAGAAATCACACTTGTATTTCACAGCATCTATCAATAATGTTCTAAAGATTGTCACAAACAACTCAAAGTGTACCATTTTTAAAAATAGTAAAATCCTTAACTTTCCAAACAATAGTTATTAAAATATTTCATGACCACAACAAGATGCACACATCGTAGCATCGATTGGGAAAAAATAATCATGCATCCACTTCACCTCTCGAAAACGTGATGTCGAATGTAAAGCACGTCAGAAACCAAGCATATTTTCATATCTGCAAAATGGAATGAAAGAAATACATGTATTGAAATATTTTGAAACAGGACTCAAATATGGTAAAAGAACAACACCAAAAAACAATAAAAACTAATTAAATATTAAAGCAATCTTGTATTTTTTCAAAATATAACATTTTTACATTTAGGAGTTCTTTTCTAATGAACTCGATTTGTAGGAGTTTGCACAGAAACCCGTTCGCAGCATTTTATAAACAATTCGGTAGGATAATCTATTTAAGCAGCTCAGATTCAAGTTTTTTTCAACGAGATCATTTCACAAACAACTAATGATAATCTTTATGGCAACTATATTCAGGAATTTTGTCAATAATTTTGTGTGACTTTACCAAAGAATCTAATTTCCTCTCTTAACTCGCTCCTTCTTTTTTCCTTATTAATTACTTATCTTAAAGATACTAGAGCAATCTTTCCTCTCCCTCACCGTACTCATTCAAATCATCTAAAAATAATGCTCAATTTCTGTGGTGAAGCTTTCATTTTTCCCCTGCTTTCCCTTCTTTTCGAGGTCAGCAATGCACTACGCACAACCGTAAAAGTGAAGAGTTTCTCACCTACATGGGACCGCATAATTAAATCAAGGGTAACACAATGGAAAAATCGGTAAATAATGCAAACAATTTGTTTTTGTATAACGAATGTCCTGTAGACAAGGTTAAACAAATGACTTCCTTTAAAAGAAGTATTCATTTAATTGGGTGGAAATCGATGACGTAGATGTGCACTGATTTAATGTATAAAAGATAATGCACATAGGAATAGAAAATAATTACACAAGGAAGATCACGAACATGGTCAACTTCCATTTAAGAATAACTAATTTTTAATGCAAATCGACATCAAATATATGGTACAATGCAAAAATTGATCGATATCGACAAGTTTAAAAAGCTTCCAATAAATAAACTTGAGTTTACAATTCTATAAATCTGTTCATGTCAACTATTGTTTCTTCTTTCCCCTAAAATCAGCACAAACTACATTTTATTCCATATGATAAAACTAATTTTTAACCCAACGAGCAAAAATGGGTTTTACGCTAACATTTTTAAGGGTAACATCTTAATCCCATATTCAAAATCAGGAATAAACACAAACATTACAAGACTCCATTTACTCCGCTAGAGATTTGCTGCAGGAAGGATCCTACAAGGGGTAAAACCCACAAATTTATTTCCCTAATGCGTATTTATCACAAAAAAGCTGTCAAAAGAACCCCTTTTCAACCAAAGATAAAATAACAAAGATAACAATAACAGAGGCATATACTTCCAATCGAAAGCCAACGGTAGCAAAAACACAAGACATATAGAGAAAACCCAAGATAAAACAAATACTGGCCAAAAGCAGAGGTATTACACTTCTAATCGTAGACACCCATACAAAACATAGGATAAATAGAGAAAAAGAGGGCATGAAATAGATAAATTCGGCCGCACGAGATGTGTGTCTCCACATAATTAAAAAAAATGCACAAATTCCATGCACAACGACAAAGGGAGACAATGAGCATACACTATTTCGACACTGAATATATTCACAAGCTCAGGAATCCTCATCCAAACAACCATGTTTGCTATGCATTTAATAAAAGTTGGAATTTATTGACGCAACAACCAGTGTTCTCTTAAGACTCACGAGAGTTTACACTAAATATCCAACAAGATACAATAATTGGACAAAGATATAAAAGCAAAATAGAGGCAGAGGACAGGTTTAGGAAGGTTCAAAGATGATACAGACATCCTCGGGCCCATGCATTTTGTGAAAATCTATTATAGTGTACATGTGCGGTACAAACCCATACATCAGGTTCAGCCACATACTTACCTGACTCATATAAGACAAAATTGCAAACTCAAGTGCCCCAAAGGAAGGCAAAGCGTTTCTCCTTTTGTCTCTTCATGCGAGGGGTGTTTAGAATCCTGTGTACGACTTATTGCTCATGAATGTATGGTTAAACCTGGTAGGGTCATGTATGACATTTAAGAGGGATTCAATCAATTCCGCCATTGGTGATCATTGTAAGAGTTAATAGGATGATTATACAGCCGAGGGCAGTAGTGAAGCATGTTGATTGAGCTAGTTTTTCCCAACAAGGAAAGCTTGCAGAGTATTGTAGAGGTGCTAGGGAAGGCCCATAATGTTCTTGAAGGCTAAAATGGAGCGATTGGCTTGTAAATCTTGATTGATGATAGTGATGAGGGGCAGGCAGAACCCCCAATATCCTGGATTTTTTCAACTTTGGGTTTCTAAAGGATAGATTCTTGAGTTAATTTACCATTTTTGTGTTTGCTTTGAGTCTTTTACTTGCTTAATTTCATTCTATACAACTACTTCACAAATTCAAGCTCTTATGCAAGTAAACAAATTACATGTTCAGTTGATTGCAAGCATAATTCTTTTTACGACAGCAAATAGAAATAGAATTCAGTTACATACAACTTTAAGAGTCAACATACTTTGTTATTACAATATTGATTTTGTGTAATCGAAGAGTCTCTTATGGAAACTAGCATACAATTAAAGTTGTTATTTGTAGGATTGTATCCACGTATCTGAGTATGTTGATTTTGCAAATTTGAATGAAAGATATAGATGACAGCCCATAACTGTAGCAAACTTCAATTTTCCATTGTATGCATGTTGGTTTTAGTAGCATATAGCATTGGATCAGCACATAAGTAATATAAATCCGTGTTGATGAATTGTACATTGGAATATCCAAGTCGATTACTGATCAGGTGGCATCAAAGCAGGTTTTCCTTGACTTCTTTAAGGATGTTGGTAACACATTTGAGCTATGTATATGTATTTGCTCTCATATTTGACAATTGACAAGGAGCAATAGGCTATTTGGTTGCATGGTTCAACTATGGGAAAAATGTGAGAGAGAAAGACATTTTGAAGGTTGTAATTTCATGCAGAAAAAACTGAGACTTGAGAAAGATGGCACGACACATCAAAATGGAGAATCAGGAGTTGCAAGATACATTGATCATCCACGGAGGTTTCCTTGTTCATATCATGAATGAGCTGCAATAAGAGTTGGAAAAATAGGAGATGTTGGCAAAGCTCCAAGAAGATGGTGGGGAGTAAAGAGGAGAGCGAGTCTACCAAACACAAGAGACCAACCTTTACCAAAGATGCACAAAGTACAAACCATGGCTGAGGTATCTAAGGCAAACACTACACCTCAGGCTCTTATTGCCAATGAAGCATTGAATGAGTCTTTCGGTAGTTCTGAGAAAATACAAAATGAATTGGCTCTAAGATGTTTTTGAAGATGGGATATCATGGCAAAGTTCCTACACAGCAAGAATGGCCAAGGAATAAAAAATCCTGTAGAGATTGAGGAAAGTCTTCAATATGCAGGATTGGGGTACTTTGGTGGCAAAGAAGAAGTTGGAGAATGCTCAAAGATTGTTGAAACAAGGAAGCCTTACGAGGAGGAGGAATCCAAGTCACCATCTTGACAAAATCTGCTCTAAGAAGGTAATGACATCACTTATATACCTTTTGTGAAATCTCTTGAAGAATGTGAGGGGTCTCCATAGATGGGACATCTTTCAAATGAAGAGGAAGGTAGCTTACACCACCTCAAAAGACCAGAGTAGCAACCCCAAAGAGATGGCAGCCTTCCGTTAAAGATGAATGCATTAAGGAGGAATGCAAAAATCTCCAAACAGAGGACAACAATTGAAAGGAGAAGGTAGTGCTTCGCCACTCCATCCATCTCGTGCAAGCAAGCATAAAGGCAGCCCAAGAAGGTATGCAAAGAGATCAGCCATTGCTTGCTTCCATTGTAAAAAAGAGGCCATGTAGTATATGAATGTTAGAATATCTATCTATGTTTATTTTGTGGAACACGTAACCGTTTTGTGGCCATGCATTGGAAGAAGCAATCCATCACCAAGCAGACCGAGTACATCATCAAGAAAGCAAGCTGTGAAGACCACTCTTCAAATTGTCATGAAGAGAAAGGCACGAGGAAGAAAATGTTGTCCAAGAGCATTGTCAAGAATTATTGCAGATATTGTAACATGAGTGGACATTGGGATGCAAAGTGTTGGAAACTTCATCCTCAACTTGACCCAAAAAATTGTGAAGGGGAAGTCCAAGAAAGAAGAGGTAGCTAAGATCAAGGTGGAAGAAGAAATTCTTGCACCTACAATCCAAAAGCCAATGGTGGAAAAAGAGGCAAAGCTCACCAAAGAAGAAGCAAGCAAGGAGGCATATGTCATCAATATAAGCTTAATCATCACTGCAAGTAGGTAATGGTAAGAAGTAATTCTTGGAGTATCGGGTACTGTAGAGTATACACTCAATTTGATTTCATCATCACAATGGTTGTAGCATGGATTTGGATATCGTAATGATTGTAGCGTGTATATGCAAATCTGATTTTCAGCATCACAATGGCTGTAGCATGCATTTGGGCAGTACAATGGTTGTAGCATACATTGGTGCATCACAATGATTGTGTTATGTGCATAGGAATCGACAATAGATATAGAAAAGATTGTAGCATGCAATTTCAGTTGTTGTACGTGCATGAAAACATAGTTGTATTAGTTTTTTCAAATGTGATTAGACAGCAGTTTTAATAGCTACATTGATTGGGTTACAAGCATGCTCATGAACCAAAGACTTGCTTCCATTTTGGAAGAAAATGATATTATTTTGGTTCAGATTGCATGCAAAATGAACACACAAATTTAATCAAATAATTTATTTAACATCTAATGAAGTACAATAACCCTTCAATAATGACAAATAGATCACAAAATTTGCAATGCATTGACACTGACGCCATATAACTTCCTCGCAACATGATAAAACACGCCCCTAAGCCAATCCACTTCCACCCTCACAACAAGTGCCTCGTAATGTGATCCTCCCGCAAAATGTGTCAGGTGCTAACTATAAATGGAGCATCCTAAGAATTACATGAAAACAAATTATGTATTTCAGAATTTACAGACCTTGTGCAATTTTCATTTTTACACCATGGACAAATTTTGCCTCTAGGTCCTCCAGCCCGGGGTCAAAGCAACCGCACCTTAAGCCTGGTGGGCTCACAGGTATGTCCTCCTGCTCTACCACCTCGAGCTCCTTTTTCTAACTAGTTGAGCTCTGTGGCTCCATCAGAGTATATGCTGACTTAACATGGTCGGGTGGGTATCCAAATCCCACCACCGACTCCACTCCCTTGCTTTTGATAAGGTGAGATTTGGAATTCGACATCCCTTTTATCTTTGTTTACCACATGGCTTTACTCTTTATTTACTACTCCCGTGACAGACCGTCCATTATACCCACTCAATTACTTTCCAGCATGTGTAGCTGCAGACAATAGTTTGGCTGGACGCATATATGGTTTCCACCCTCCACGTGGCTTACCCTCTACGCCACCCTAATCTCCTTGGGGCTTGGGTTTTGGTGGAGAGGTCAGTGCCTTCGCCCCATACTGTGGTGGGAAGCCATATGGGGAGAGCCTTTACTGTGCTTGGCCGACCGGCTTACATGGCTTCTCGTTGACCACATTTGGTATTTTTCCCACTGCTTATTTATCAGTGTACTAACACCACAAAGTCACATGTTTGCCTGAATCGCTGAGCTGGTTCATTGTGTATCGAAAGTCGCGCAGGCCGAGCCGCAGTGTTCGCCATGGCATCGCGATACGCACGCAGTGGCTTAGGTCATGGTCGCATCGCTGGGATCTAAACGTTTGCATCTCAGTCGAAATAGCTGGAACACCCCCACCGCGGTTAATGGCATAAGGGGGATAAGGCAGGCTTACTCTGCTATCCATGTGTCAAATGAGCTATAAACTCAAACAATAATGATTATCTCGACTGGCGGGGAGTTTATCACCACCGAAAGTTATCAAATAGCTGGCCGAGCTCGATCACAACCACATGTAATGATTATATAATATTGAAAATCGATAACGACAATATAATAAAGGGCAACAAAGGCACCCCTCCTATAAAAGAGTGTGCTAAAATTGCCGAGGGTCCTCGACCAACAAATAGCCAGGCCCACCATTTTTTCTGCATGCCGAAGACTCCGGAGGTGATAAAAATGAACTTTCAACGTTCACTTGGCTCAACTACTATGTCCACGCACTCGGCTCATGAATTCACTTTCCAACTTGACTTGATCACTTTACTACTACATGAGCTTCTCTGCCGTGTGATTCCACCTGCCTTCTGAAGCTTCCTAAACACTTTACCACTTGGTCATGATTTAAGGAGATTTAGGGAACTCCAAACATCCAAAAATGTCCTCTCCTGACTGCCCAATACAAAATTTGCGTAATTCAAGAGTTCACCGTGTGATCCACCGTGAATCTCATTAACATGTATATATGCTATAAAATATTGCTTCGAAAGGAAGAAAGGAATACTAAACATCCAAGTTTCTCAAATCAAAGAAAGAGAGGAAAACATGCTCCTGCTAACCTTGTTATTCTCTTAAAGTCTTAACAAATCGGGCTGATCTTTCTCACAATGTATATGGAAACATGGAGAAAATCAAATATTGGCTAATGTCAAATGACAATGAGTTTTAATAATGATTGTTTATAAATCAACACTCTTTGTTGTGGTGGTTCTCTATGATAATTTCCATGATGGACACTTCTTGTTTGAACCTGGATCTATGTGACACCTTTGCAGAGACTTCATATAATTAAAGATTTTTTTTTAGGTAAACATGGGAAGCTTTTCAGCCATAACTGGAGACCAGCCAGCCAACTAATAATGATCAAGAGACCTACCAAGAATTTTTCAAGGTCATTCCTTTAAGACAATTGCAATCAATTTTCTCAACTTAGTGGAAGGATCTGAAAGTGGTATCCTTAAACAATCTTCTCATAAAATTACTTCCTCTCAAAGAAGGGATATGACTTAATTTCACCACATTTTTATCATGGTCAAAAGGTCACCACTTCTGGCTCTTCCCACTCACAACTTTGCCATTCTGGAGACCACAACTTCAAATAATTTAAAAATTTTAATTATGCCACTTTACATGGTGTTTATTGTATCATGCTCACCCTGGGCTTCATTGCCTTATACATCCAAGGCCCCTAACCCCAAATATCAATTTTGAAAACATTTAAAATTTATGGTATCATTTTAAATTTACAAACCCAAATAAAATAAAAATTTCAACCCTTTCAATTGAATCATCTTACTAAAAACTCTTAACAAAATTTTACAATTCTACTACTTGGCAAGATTCCATTCCTATAGTCACGCCTTCCATTATGGTGCAACGACTCTCAAAAGTGGAAGTGGCTGGACTTTTTTCTGTTTTAAAAGAGTTTTACCTTCGTGGCTCTTATTTAACCTATATTTTTTTAATGACAATAAAAGGTGTTTGGATGTGACTTGAGCGAAAGGTATAGTATGAAACAAATTCTTTTCTGACACACGAGAAGTTCCATGTTGAATACACTTCTCTCTCTTTTTTTTTCCTTCCAAAAAGTCTGTTTGAAATTAATTATGTATAATGTATTTTTAATCGTTAAAAAATCTTATTGAATTTATTAGGTTAGATTAATTTTGTTGGTGGGACCTAACAAATAAATTCTATGAGCTTCCATTTATAATCACTCTCCATCTTTCAACACTATTTTAGAAATGACACCAGCCATGCAGTATTTTTTCAACAAAAGGAATTTTTATAGAATTCATTATTTTTAGGTCAACCTAATTTTGTCAAGGACCTAAGCATGGTATGGACCACACAAGAAAAGAGTTATGACAATTCAATGTAATTTAAATTTAATTTTAAATTAAAATTATGATACATCAAATTAAAAATTAACTATTTTAATGTTCCTTATCAATGACGAAAAAATGATAAAAAGAAGCTTCCAAACCTCCAAAAAACATTAATTCTAACGAATTTATAAAGATGTAAAAAAACTAAACAAAATAAATAAATTTGAACCCAATAACAATAATTTACGTGATGTAAAAAAAATATTAAACAAAACAATACTTGTATTATTAAGATCCTTCTGCTTCACTTAACTTCTTTATGCCCCTATAATAAAAATAAATAAAAGTTCGGGTTTGTATTAAAAATCGCATAAAGATAAAATTCTAAATTTAAGCTTAGAGTTAGAATAGCAAATTACTAAATAGTTTAAATGATCAATATAAAATATATTTTACCTAACACAAAATAATAAACACATATCCAATCATGTCATTGTATTTAAAGATGTTTTTTCTAAAATTTATTAACAAAATCACTTATAAAATCATATATTATATTTTAAAATGAATTAAAATCATTATAATTTCAACAATATAACTTATCACCTCATATACACATATTTGTGTGGATAAAACTAACTACCTAAACTATAGTTGTATTTTTTATTAAATTGTAAATCACAAACTTAAATACGAAAAATGGTCCATAAACCATCAAATTCCAAGTCCTGGTGTCATTATTAAAGAATGAATTAGCAAAGAATTAAGATGGCTTGAAACATATCCAAATCTACTTACTTTTCTTCAGGAATCATTTTGTTAAAGGTCAAAAAGACATTAGCACATAGAGTAAGGATTTTTCAAAACATCAATAATACCCACACCTTCCCAAGAGTGCAACATTACCCTCCATGCTACACAATGAACTCTCAAAGGTGTTCCGGTAGTTTATATCCATAAGAAACTAAAGCACCTCCAAATAATTTGTCATAGTTAACCTTTTTGGAGGCGCTGTCAGAAGAGTAATAAACATGGACGACAAATAAGAATTCCTGCAAACCTCGGAATTTGGCTTCAAGAAGAGAGAGCGACGGGTGATCCAAACAAAAAAATTCGATACAATATAAGAGTATCAAGCAAAGCACTAAAGGAGTGCAATCAAATGTAAAGAGAATGTAATACAATTTGAACCTGTTTCACCATGATGAAAACCACGCTCGAGAGTATTTCTTAAGGTACCTATCGACGGGTGTATTTTTCTCCTCAGAAGATTTGTGAAGTTCCATCAGAGGTCAGATTTCTCTAGAGCATTCGTGTACATGTTAAGACTCCGCCCAATGCTCAAAGGAAAGAACCTTCATTTTCAAAGTAAGCGTTAGGAAGGAACTTTCTCAAGAAAATGAGATCAACAGATGGTCAAGTGATTGATTCAGAAGTACACGATCGTAAACATATACACAAGCTGCATGATACAAATGGCGTAGTGTCGAGGGCAAGAGGGAAGCCTCATAGATTGGAGTGAAATAGATGTGTGCACTGAGGACGACACTACCATGCAGTAAGATACAAAGGAACTGAGAGGACGTCTCGCATCATGGGAGAAAAATCAGACAATTCCAAGAGTAAATACAATATCATAATATGAAAGGCTATTCTATACGATTTTATAAGTCATTTAAATTGAATTTAAATAAAATGGATTTCCTGGCGCAGGCCCGAGCCCACCTCCATAACATCCCCAAACCAATAATAATATTGTCTAAAAATGTACTTTCGAATGGCTAGTTTACTAATGTATTTTAAAAATATCGATAAATAATAGAAAACAAGGCCATGATACGGCAAATACCGCCGGCTGTAATGGTTTTGAGATCATGTGAGAAAATTCTATATATGTAAACTCTTAATATATGCAAAATAAATTTCATCTTAAGGTTTTGAATATGTCTTACATTTACAATATTGTTTATGACATTTAGACAACTAATTCATGTCATCATGGAAAATACATCAGAGAGATCTATTTGATTCGAAGGTCAAGTTTAAAATCGACAAGCCATGAGTTTCATTTCATTTGCGAATGTGATGTTTTTTTTAAAACCATTGTAAGCATATATTATAAATGTTTAACTGAATTAATTGAAGAATATGATTGAACCAAAATGTCAGATTTACAAAAAAAGTTTAGATGCAGAGAAAATTAAAAAAACAATATAACTATTTATCTATACAAAGACCTTGGCTAAAAGGCACTCAATTTCTACCAAAATATGTAGACACGCTTTCACAAAGCAGAATGCACTCTAATGCATCAAAGGCCTTATATTTCTAAGGAGGAAATTAACCTCAATATCTATCTAGTTTTTATTTGTTATTGCTAATAAACGAGAGGCAACATCCTATGCGGGGCATGATTCCATGTAGAAACAAAGATCAACAACAAATAAAAGTGGTCAACTATTGTAGGCCTTGTGGTACTATCAGTTATAATACCAACCGAGGCCACTGATAAAACCCTTACCTAAAGACCAAGCTAGCATCAAAGGTAAGTAGTTTCTACTACATGGGGACGCATAGTGGACGTAGCATACATTCGCCTATATCAAGAAATGTAAATTGGACCATCTAAATATCCTCATCTTCTTTGCTAGAATCACTATTTATGCCATGGGGCCTTAAAAAATTTAGGCATTTCCTGGTGCCCTGCCTTTTGTAAAATTCTTAACATACATTGCCAACATATGTTCAAACTTATAACACAACATAAATGACCTTTTCAGAGATTTTTTTTACACATAATGTTCACCCAAATTCAAGCCCCACCGCACATCCTCACATGCTCCATGTTCACCCAAATTTGAAAAACTCCATGTCACAAACAAATATTTTGACGAAATTAAATTTCCAATGGTTTTGAGGAGGTTTGGGCGTAAATGGCCCATGCTTGTTTAGCGATCAGAGTTTCGGATTAATACGCGTAAACGCAACTGCTAACATCGCCACTTATTGAACCTTACTAAATAACTGCACTCAAAGCAATGCAAAACCACCAAGTCTATAAAAAGAAGTACATGGTATGGGTAACGAACAATTGCAAGGCGGGCCGTGGGCTAACCAAACCTAACATGAAATTAGGTCTCCCTAAAGACCCAACATGGAACCCCACAACCTCCTCCTCTCGTCAGAGCAAAGAGAACCATTTTTATTCTCCTTAACTCCACGTTGAGCTTCTACTTGATGGAGCCCTCAATATCGGCTGCAGTTCAATGTTCATGCAGCTTTACATGTCGTAGTTCAATATCGCCCATTCTTCCATCAAACAAAACCAAGCACCAACTAGTGCTGTAAAATTATCAAATAAGAAAAATTTAAGCTCTTTCCAAGTTTTTTCCTCTATGATTAAATAGTGGTGTGGAAGCAAGAGCAATTCAATAAATTTCTAATATTCTTGTTTTGTGTGTTTATAAAGATGGAGGTTTCAGCACTTCATAAATTCACTTGTTCGGGGATGGAGTTCGTGGGTACTATTTATTTCTTACCACTATTAACATTTCCATTCCAGTCCAAATTATTATGTGTGAATTGAATATTATACAAGATTTATTGCCAAAACACCAATAGTAAAAATTACAGAAAAAAATAGAAGGTGGAACTCTTTGCCTTGAAAACATACCTCAAAGACAATCCTTAACAATTCTACATAATAGTCACCATTTAAATTATCTTCAAAACCCCAAATTTTAATAATTATAGAAGAAAACAGAAGAGGATGGAACACATTTCCTTTAAAATCACAAGATTCTCTTTATCCTAAGTGGTACGTAACAAAATACAGAAAGGGCAACATTTCAGCGGAAAGATACACCATTTAAAAATATTCTCAAAACCCAAAACAATAAAAAAGAAGAGAGTGAACAACCGCTTCTGTAGAGACGTAGCTTGTTTCATTTTATGTAATTTATTATGTTTATAGTCATAACATAGTACTTTGAAATATTAGATCAAAAGCCATCAAACAAAATGTCCCTAATTTTGTACTAAAGCGAACAACATAAATCTTTAGGTGTATAGAGGATTAAATCAAAACAACAGAGGGAAAATAACTACCATTTTTTCACCTTAAATTTTCTTAAGGAATTGTACTTTACAATCGAGTTCATCATTTATGGCTGCCAAGAGACAAATCTTTATGGGCTACCAAGAAACAGTTATTCATTCGTAAAGACAAAAACCTTCTCGGCAGCACAGTTTTAAATTTTCACCATGATGGACACCGAATAAACAATTCTACATACTTTTATAATTTTTCCAAATCAATTTGCCTCCAAAACAAATTACAAAACCAAACCTCGGAGTGAGTTCATCTCCAAAAGATCTATCACCAAAAAGAAAACCACACACAATGTAGCCATACTACTACACCAAATTGCGCACTGAGCTCCTTTTCCTTTCCATGGAATTTTTATTTTATTTTTCGTTGTGTATGCAAAGGCATTAAAAATCATAAATGCCGTAACCATTCTACTCTCTGACAAGACTAAAATGAATGACTCGAACATTGTCATACAATACATCACTATTTAGTTCCCGCGCCAAATAATGTGAAGTTTTAATACTATAGTTTACAAAAATATTTGTCGCCAATTCTCGTGGGTAAAACAGTCAGCCTACTTTTAATCATTGGCTGCATATCCATCAAACGAAGGTGTTGCATGGTTTAACTTTTTACTAAAAGAGGCTGATTTTTCGGCATGCTGAAGAATAAAGGCTCGACCAATAATCAAGCAAAGAAAATCAGATCACGAAACTTCAGCAAAATGTTTTTTAAATATAGGCATTATTTGACTTCCGATTTTGTCATGAGCATTTATGGCAAAAACCAATATACTTGCTCGTGGAAAGATAATAAAATATGCCATTCATATTTTAAAGTATTTGATAAATAAATACATGAAAATATAATATACACTCACATTTTAAAATGTTCAAAGTTAAAAATAAGAAAATATGTCAATATAGTGATATTTTACTAGCAATTGTATGATCCCTGGGCCCACTCGAAATGCTCAAACCCTGGCCCTACTTGTGATCTCTGGGTTTAAAATGCTCAGTGATGGCTGTTTATTAATGAAAGTGGATGTTTGATTTTCCACAGCTTCAGTGTCCGATATTCCCGCTTCTACTGAGTGCCCAATCTCCTCGTTCTGGTCCTTCCAATGTGGGTTGGTTTTACTCTCTCCTCTCGCTACACAAAGCCCTGCTGTCCACATCTATGACTAAGGTGGTTCCAAGGATCTTGCTAATCTTAACACATGTATTGTCAGGGGCTTACTTACTCTCGGGACCTTTATCGCTTCTCAAGTCTATGGCGAGGGTGTGGTCATGGGTCCGAGCCCCCTCATGTTTTTTTTCCGCTTGGTGAGTTCCTCATGCCTGAGTGGCTCCTACAGACAGTTCCTCTCTTCAATGTATGCTAGGGTTTTGTGTGGAGAGAAGTGTAGGGTCGGGTCTTTCTGGGGCAATGTAATCCAGAGCAGGAAAGTCTTCTTTCCTGGGAGTATGAATGTATCTGGGTGTGTGAAAGAAGCCTACAAACCCATGGCTTATGCCAAATCAACTCCAAAGGGTCTCCCTTTGGGTGATGATGTCTCTTAAACCATGGATCTTTACCTAAAAACCCGGCCCTCATCCAGTAGATTCAAGGTTGCTGTCCTTGCCTCTTCCGACTCCTTCACAAATGTGATTTCTCCTGATCAACGGAGGTCTTTACGGGAAGGTAAAGTTAATATCTATCCCTCTACACATGGAATATTCATTGTTGTCTTTGAGGTTTCCTCTGACTAAGGACAAGATTTTTGGAAAAATATGGAATTTTCAGTCGCATCATCTTCTTATGAAGCCGTGGTTTCCAAACTTTAACCTGCTTTCAACCTTTATCACATACCATTGGGTGGTGGATTAGGATGCCTTATTTACCCTTGCACTTCTGGAGTGAGGAGTGCTTCAAATCTATGGGGGATGCTTTGGGTAGATTCCTCGATGTTGATACCTAAGATAAAATGTCATTTGACTATGCTACTACGGTGCTCGTATTTTGGTGGATATGGATATGACGGCCGACTCTGTGTACCACTTTTGAGCTCAAAGTCAAGTGATTTGCATGGACTCAAACTCTTCGATTATTATGCTATCTCCTTCAAAATGTAGAAATGTCACCTTTGACATCTTGCTACATCGATCCGCCACATTGGGGAAGAAGCAGATTAAAGTAAGGTGTATCGTGGGTGGGGAAGATTTTAATCCGTGAGAATTTGTCAAATGAGGCCGAGGATGACATCGGCGTTGTTGCAATGTTTTAGACAATCAGCATCGATTAAACCGGGAAAGGAGAAGGACAATGCATGCAAGGAGTGGAAGAACCGAAGCTTGAGATCGGTTACTCTTCCCACTTTACTCATAATGAACCACATGTAGTAGATTAGGGTAACAATCTTGTCACACCTGCTTTGCTTTGCGGTTCTCCGAGACGCAACATCAGATCTCTCAAATTAGAATTTCCTATTAACTCGATGAGAACGTCTGATCCAAATCGTGGGGGACGCATCACAAATGCAATAACAAAAGAGAGAGGAAAAGATGGATATGTGCCTTCAAGATGAGCCTTCAGTATCCTCATAATGTGGAAAAGTTAATGGAAGTTGAGTCTCTTAGTCTTCATGGCAAGTTTCCTTTGACTAACTTTAATTTGGGTTCCTCCTTTGGTGTTTCCTATTCTCGGGGTCCTGCTTCATTTCTGCTTGTCTTTTCCTTTAGCATGGGCTATTGTTTATCAAGTGTCCATTTTCTCAGATTTGAACAAGCTTTATCTTCTCCATCGTATAGAGTTCTTTATCCTTCAAGCCATGTTTTTACTCTAATCTAATAAAAAAACTATATAACCGTACGGAGAAATGTACTAAACTGGAAACCCCAAAAGGGATAATTAAGGAGCCAAAATCGGAGGGAGAAAAATAATGGGAGAGGAAGAGGTGAAGAAGAAGGCTCTTAGAGTGGAGAAGTGCGGTTGGAAAATGGAATGGGGAAACATTGTGAAAAAATAATAGATAATTGAGCCCATACATCGACCCGAGTTATGAGCAACAGGTGGTAGAAATATATATGTCAATCAGTAATCAAATTACAAGGTTTTGATTATGATTAATTTTTTTTTCTTTGAGATACTTGAAAAGGACATGAATGGATAAAGTTGGAAAATGAAATATGTGGGGAAATAAATAACTGTGGAATAGAACATGATACAAAGAAAAGAAACAACATAAAATAACTTTAAATGACAACTATACAAATCAAAGTGCATTTTATTTTTCATAGGTCAACGGTTTCAGTAACTGGGTAAAAGTTTAATTGTGGAGACAAGTTGAAAAGATGAATCGTAATTTTGGGAATTAAACGGTGGGAAATAAATACTCACATGGCCAGGTGGTCGGGCCAAGCGGGGCATATTTATTATATTATAGTTGATGTTAGTTATGTCCTTTAAGAGATAAGTAGCAAGAATGTACTTCAATAATGTAATGTTGAATATTTTTCCAATAAATGGGCTCCATTCACTAGAAATCACTCATGTCTTATGTGCAAAATCACAAGAATTTTTTTCATAGGCTTTCATTACCTACATATTTTTGTCTCATTGTCGTATATATGCTACTAAAACTATGAGGTTAATGAAGGTGCATATTAGTAATAATACTACAAGGATTCATTAAGGTACTAAAGATGCAATTCTTATGGGGAGAGTATAACAAGATGTGCAATCTATTAAAATTTCAAGATTTTTAACATTATTTGAGGAATTTTACATGATTTCAAATTCCTAACTCAAATTTCTAGGTTGCATCTAGATGATTCATTATGTACTGGTTTATGTTATCAACGTGAAACCTATTCTTATATAGAGAGACTCGGGATGTATCTAATATCTTACGCAGTCACTTGTTATTTGAAGCAATATTATGAAGTGTACCTCAGATATATACATATATCATCATCATATTTTTGATAGAATGATTCCCTTCCACGTAATCTAGAGCCATAAGCCAACATTTGCTTAGTCTAATGTGTAATAACTACCATAATCAAAAATAATTTGAGATAATGTCAAGTCAAAGATTCGTGCGATCTATTTTGTATTCGGAGCATTTTAACTTAGTGGAGATCACAATATGTGCTCAGGTAGCATTTAATTTCCACTCTCTCGATAAAGTGCAGATTTCCAAGTTTACGTTCGAATTTTTATGTTATGTGTTCAGTATTGATGCGTAAGTTCCATCGAGTATCATTCGTAATGATCATGGTGGTATAAGGGGAAGTCATACTATAAGACCCTAATTTTGACTCCATCAATACGCATGTGATAAATCTTTAACCATCTCCATTATTCATGCAAAACGAGCTTTATTTTTTTGGGGGCTACAGTATGTATGTCCTCATGAATTATGTCCTAAGTAGGGGCCATACAGTGTCTAAGTGTAGGAGTAAAGAAGACATTACATTTACACCATCATTTTTTTCCTATGTCAATATAATGACAATTCAAATAATTTTAATCCATGGTTGGTCTTAAACATGTTGAATATATTTTTTCGGGCTAGCTTAGTATCTCACCTAGAGTCACTCATCTTTTATACTTCTTCTAAAATCTAGAAATAATCAATTTGAAATTTCAACAAGATTAACTTATATTGGAATTTAACTTGGTAACTATGTCAAGTTCAGAGTCACCTTGTCAAGTATAAAAGATATATATGTATATACATAATATAAAAGCACAAGCATAATAATGCACACACATAGATGAAGAGCTAAGGATAGTAAATTTGAACAAAATAAAATAAACCTAGATAATCAACATGATATAACAACAACCCCCTTCAATGTTACAAGCAACATAAGTGGGTTAAAAAGTGAAATTATTCGAAGGCAAAGTTCGTAAAAGCACAATAAAATGTCCCACTTTTTGGTATGGTTTGTACCTTAGTAAACATGAATTTTCAGTTTAATTGATTTTCTAAAGTTAATAGCCACAAAACCGTACACATTCATGAAATTCTACAAACTAACGAAATGTTGTGTTTAGAGTGTAGAATACATGTATATTTTTTTAAAAATATTTGGCAAAAAATCTAGTATTTTTCTTAATTTTATTCATATGTTGTTTCTTATGTTATTAAAGAGGAATGACTGTCCCTCGGTGGTTTTTTAAAATGAAAACTTATCTTTTCACTATGAAATTTTAGATATATGTTCAAGATTATAATTTTGACGTGCAGTCAAAATTTCATATTTTTTTGACTTATATATTTTTTTAATTAATTATTTAGTAACTATATTTTAAAATAAATGGCGTCCATATTTCAATGCCAATAACTTTTAATATTTATATCGAAATTAATTTTTTTTTCACAGGCAAGAAGAAGAATTCAACAAATACTAAGTATATTTTTTTCAATTTTTTTGATATATTGTACTATTTTTCAAATTTGGTTGATTGTGTACTATTGATTGCCCTAAAATACCGTATGTTAGTAAGAATTAAAAAATAAATAGCAAAACAGATTTTTAAAAAATGAAAATTGCATTTTTAGAAAGCCAATAAAAATATGAATTTTGTGTCAAAATTTTGTAAGTTAACTATTTCGTTTACCCTGGTTACGTGGCATCCGAGTGGCAGATTTTGGGTCACAATTGTCCCCACAAAGATTTGGGGCCAAAATGTGCCATTTGGGCACCACGTCATTGCCACTCAGCAGGTTCGCGCGAACCCCCTCTGCGCCACCAAAGCGCCGCCAAAACGTCTCCTCCTAGCTTTAATGATTCGCAATTGCGTCTCCCCTTCTAAATTTAATATTTTACAAGTTACTTACTTAATATTGTTCGCTTTTTATGTTTTAAATTTAATTTTTTACATATTTTTTTGTTTTAAAGTAAGTGTGTTTTTTTAAATTGTTTTTAACCAAAAATATGTAATATTAAATTAGAAAAGTTGTTTTACATATTAAATATAAATTCTATTAAATTTAGAAAAGTTGTTTTAAAGTTATAGAAAACTAAAATTAAAAATAACATAATTTCTACTGAGATTTGTATATAAATAGAGTTGCATGCATGCATGCACATATAGTTTTGTATCAAGTTTACTCTTACACATTCAGATTTGTATCAAGTGTGCAGGTGAAATTTTTTGAAGTGGATGAATCATGGGAAATGCAAAGAATGAGAAACGAAAATATACCGAGGAAGAGAATGCAGAGAAGAATGCTAGAAGATCTGTTCGTAGGAGGGCACAAAGAGAGAGAGAGAAGACACAACAAGTGAAAGACAACGCTGCAAAAATTGGTACATATGTATAGAAACCCTTGATAGATCCTAATATTTTTTTTAGTTCTAAGGTTTAAATATGATAATTTATGTTTTTTAGATTGCGTAAAGGCAAGGGTTTTGATAGGATCCCATGTGTATGTTTATGGACACAGATCATGATGCGCAACATTATGCTGAAGTGATATCAAAAGTTATGGAATTACTTCCCAAAAAGAATGTGAAACACTTGGTGAAGATGGATTTACAAAAATTAAAAGAATTTTCCGAACAAGAACCACTATCACGAAAGAAAACAGCAAAAAGTGTAGAGATAATATATGGTGAATTTGTTAATTTGACTACAGTTGCTAGAGCACATTTGTTGGTTACATTCTTGAATCGTGTTGATATGAAGGAAACATTAGAATTGTTAGGTGTTGATTTTGGACTGAAAAATTCAAAACGTGTAGAAGAAGAATTTGTTGGGAATGTTTTTAAAGGAATAAGTTCTTTGGGTACAAAACTAGGTCTCAGCTGATAAGAGTATTTCTCAGAGAGCAATATTAACTTCAACAGAAGTGAAGATACAACAAAGAATCGCCATGTTACCGCATTTGCCAAGGCATTGGGTTTATCTAGAAAGACGTTAGCAGTATGCAAAAAGGAGGAAGACATTGGATGACTCCTACTATGGAAGGAAATTGGGCACTAATGTGTAGAAATCTAATGCCTCCGATAAAATAGAGGATAATATCATGGAAGATAGTTTCGATTTTTTGACCTGAAAGGACTCGCCCTTCTCCGAATGTGAGGGATGTTTTAAAACATAGGTAACTCGCAATAACTATGACGAACATATAAAACATCGCTTCAAATAACTCAACATGAAATGTACATAAAGTTTACGTAAGAAAATCCAGATGTTAAGATCGACAACGAATGTTTGAAAATTTGAAGCCTTGTATGTGCGAGCTGATAAAGTCCTCGACACATGTTGTCTTCACTATCACGTTGAGTTTGATTATCACTATCGTGCACATAAAAATTATAGATTCAATGTATATATATTTTGAGGCATGCTTTCATTTATATCTATATATTTAAAATTTGTTTAAATATCGTTTTTTGAGACATGTGATTTAAAATTAATGTATTTCAAAATCTATGTTTTTTTCAGTGTATAGAAAGTTACGAGAAGAAATCGCCTCCACCTACACGCAAGGTCGCTGAATTCATAACTTCAATTATTCAGAACGATTCGATGATCATGTTGATGATCATATGACTTCAGATCAAAGGTGTCTGTGACAAGTGTGGGGACTTGAAATTATTGCCAAAAACAAATGAAGATTTGGACACAATTAACTCAAGTTGCCTCGTAAGAGGTGATATATATAAATTTATGTTTTTAAATTAGGATGTTAGATTTTATTTTGATTTTTATTTTATCGCAAATGAATACATGACAATTTGTCCATGTTATGAATTGATTTTTCAGAGGTTCAAATACATAAAATATTCAACAAGGCTTGGAAAAGATGCAACCAGTGTCGATTTCGTAGAAGAGGAAATCTATCGCTACATTCATGCAAAGTTTCCGAAGTTTAATTAGTCCGTACATCAAACATTCTCACTATTCAAAGTGGCAGGCTACACAATTCAAGACTAATAGGGACACATTCCCTATTGGTTCCATATTGTCCGTGGTTGATTTTGCTGAGAATTACTCATTTTCTCATCAAAAGAAATTCAAACACAAGATATCATATCGACTGTGTTACTATCATGGTTCAAGTATTTTATGTGCATGCACAATTGGATTTGGATGGGGTCAAAGTACATATGTGAAGCTTAATGATCAAGAAGGAGTATCACTTATATAAGTGATGACAAAGAACAAGACACCCACTTTGTGCAACATTGTTTTGGTTTGTTCTTTCAATATCTTCACAGCGAGAATACAGATAGATCACCATTTTGTTTGGTCGATGGTCATGCGCATCACAATTCAAATCCTCTCGCCTTTCTTCTTGACTCACATATCATCGTCATCACAAAATTCCTCATTTATGGAGTTTTTTTGAGAGTGGTCATGGGAAGGGAGAACACGATGGTGCGGGTGCATGCATCAAACGTGCTCTAAAGAAACAAAGCTTTGATTATGAGGGAGATCGATTGATTGATGCCCACACAGTTGTTGAATGGTGTAAGAAACATTTTGCAGTTCAGGTTTCAACCTCACAGGCTTCAACCTCACAGGCTTCAACCTCACATGTTTCAACCCCGCACAGAGTATTTTGGGAGATAAAAGGTACATGCACATTTAAAACATAGATATGTAAATCTTTATGTGATTTATTAAGTGAACTACAAGTTACTAACTTTAAATTTTTTATTCTGATTTTTATTGTTTGTTTTAAACTTTATTGATCTTTTGAGCATGATTAAATGAAGGTATTGATCGGAGGACAAAGTATGGATGTGAAAGGATTCCCAATTCTAGGTCTTTGCACTCTCTGATGACTATGGATAGTAATAACTGGACAATCTGTACAAGAGATTATTCTTGTTTTTGTTATGAATGCATGAACAAATCATATTCAGAGTGCAATAGTCAAAAACATGGGTATGTAGGTGAGTGGAAGCAAGTTCCTTTAGTTGTGGATGACACATATGGATCAGATCATGATGATAGTTTTGAAGATGTGCCATTAATTTCAATTGATTATGACCACATATCTGGACTGGTTAAACAAGGTATGTTTTATTTGAAAGGATCAAGTATAATTTGATAATTAAATATATATATGTATATATAATTTATACTATACATCCGATCATTGAATGTTTCTTTGCATTTTGTTGTAGGAGATGTATTTGCAGACATTGCTGAAGAAGCCAATATTGAGAAAGTGGAGTACTACTTGTTGGCATTGCACGAGGAGAGAACAAAGCTAACATGTGAAATAACAAGTGAAGTGACAACATTTTTTACCGTCAGAAGCCAGAGCAGGAACATACTTACAACAAGTGAAAGCCCTCCAAAGTGGGATTCACTTGTTGATTACAAACTGACATAAAAAGGTGTATCATTACACCCATCACATAATCACACAGGTTACAATTGCAGCAGTGAAGACTACAAATAAGTAAACGCAAAAATGGAGACTAGATGTAGAAGACCATGAAAACTTTACAAGTCATTGAACAACGAGCAGAGCCACTTGGTATTATATAGAAGGACATGGAATAAATTACTAAACCTTGTTGGTAATAAACTATTAAGCTAGATAGCATTGTATTTTCTACTTGAAGGGACTATGGAGACCACTATACAATAAAGTTGTTTAATACTTGTGATTCTTACTTGTTGTGAGATGGTTTATGGTTTACAAGTATTGTGATATGGTTGTTACATGGAAGTATGTATGGTATAAACATGATTTATTGACTCATGATAGGCTGATTATGGATCAATGAAAACGCCGAACGGGTTCTTTTAAAGGAGCAAATTAGAGAGAGAGAAACAAAAGTAGAGGAAGAAGGGTGGAGTTCTAAGCCCGCTAGAGGATGGAGAACCTTAGAGGGTGGAGTTCTTAAAAGGTCCTTTGGGAAGGAAGTTGAAAGTTTATCAACCAAGACCAACACAACAAATTTGTCAATGCACAAATTTTAGAGTTAGTATGTCAAATACCAAGGATTCTATTATCACAAATGTAATCTTAAAGCAGAATTTATGAAAAAGTTGTCTGATTAGAAATAGAACAGAATTCTAAAGTGTATAAAGTCCATAATTTCTGAGTAATTGCTAAAGGAATATAAGAATATAGGCTTTATAGATTTTATACAGTTAATGTGAAACAACAAGTATTCATCAAAGCTATGGTCATTTAAATCGCATTTATCTTTAATACATAAATGAGTGGTGAATGGACCTGATGGATGAAGAGCCAAAACTGAGGATAGCATATATAGTATAATCCGTGAGCCTTCTAGCAAGATTTAGAATATCATTAAAGCATCCGCTTGAAAGTTAAAATCGACTAATCCACCATTTACGCAGTCGATGGAAAAAGCTCTTGGCAGCCAGTGCTAGAAAATTTGCTAGCTCTTCCAATTTACATTAAAGTATCCTCTATTCTGTGTAAAAGACAATGGATAAGGATGGGAAAATTCTACTATTTCCTGCTCATGGCACAGACGTTATAATCACTATACAAAGATGCAATGATATTCTTTTCTGGCTTGGTCGAAAGAAGGCTCTAAGCTTCACAGTTCTAAAGGTGCTCCATATTCCTTCTAAAGCTCAAGATCCCTTTAGAAAACCGGAGGGAGGGGCAGCAGAGCATCATCTCGTAAGGGAAACATGAAGCTCATTCACTTTTCAAGAAACAATATCATTTTAGTAATCTTGCTTCTTGCATCGGAAAACTTCAACATAATCACAAAAACTCATCCCTCGCTATTTCCCTTCAACTACAAAGTCAACTTGCATGGGAGCACCCAAAACAACATATGCCTCGCCAGAGAACCGACCTTGCTTGTGCACTAGCAGCACATCCACAACATCCAATCCTGCAAAGAACTCAAACACGTCGCTCTCACTGCAATTGAAAGGAAGGCCACGCAGACGAACCACAGGGAAAGCTCGTGGCTGACCAAGATATGCCATTCCTGTGCCGTAAGTATAGGGTCCAAATGCACCAGGTCCCCCAGCAAAGTATGGATCGGGATCTATCATCCGTTGTCTCTTTGTGCTGACCTCGTACCCGTCAGATATACCCCCGCCTCCCAACATAGCCATTCAGACATATACATCCCAAACATACAAAAACCCCCCACACTCAACCCGTCAATAACCAAACCCAAACCCACCCTACCAATTGCTGCCCTATTCACCATATCTATTTCTTTAACAGTAATAAGTTTCCAACAGAAAATTCTTTCAGAAATAAAACTAATCAAACTGAAGATACATTTGAAAATAAACCTTCACAAGTAAGATAACTCTGAAGTAGAAGACTCAACAATAATCCAGTCAACATGCTATTCATTATTTCAATCAAGTAGTAATGACTGTAATGACTGATTTCAATCAAGGCAAGACATCACCGTACATCCCTGTGGCCTTCAGCAAAGCGAGTTCCAGTGTTCATCATCAAGAAAATCATTCTTTTTGTCCAGTTGGGTACAACCAGCACAGGGAAGATTGATGAGAATAATTCTCATAATTATCTCCTCTGTTGTAATTGTCTACATCACTGAAGCCTTGCTAACTGCATTTAAGTTGGACTAATGGAGGTGGATTTTGAATCGCCAGTTTAGAGGTAGTTTGTATTTGCTTAATGATTGACCGGATCCATAGTCTAGTAGTGTAGCTCACTCTTTTTCAACTGCTTAATGATTGACAGGACCTAATTACACATACATGCATATCAAAAACAAAATGACCATAAAACACTACATTTTATCTAAATACTGACGACCAAATGCCATATGAAGCATCACAAATAGAATCGGAGACCATACCATCACATGCGAGACCTGGTATAATATTAAGGTATATTCTATTCCTAGTGGTATTTGGAAAAATATATACATCTAACAAAGGGAAACACACTCATTTGTTGTCTCTTTTTCTGCTCTTTCTAATTAGTCTCTTTCACTGTGTGATATATTGTAATGTCAATCTCTATCTCATCCATTTTATTGGTGTAATGTGTTTGCTATTTATTTTGCTTATATAAGTAAATAGCAGATTTCATCATGGTTTAATGCATTCTTACAAGACTTTGGGCTCCGGAAGCAAAAGAATGTGATTTAGACTTGGACTAGTTAAATACCTAACCCAAGACTTGGGAAATTAAATGTCCACAAAATGTGTGAAATATAAAAAATGCCAGGAATTTTGTTTTCCCTGATACATTTTCCTCTACACCAAATCTAACTAACATATGGTCATCCAAAATTAAGTAGTAAATAATCATGATAACATGCATCTATCCTAGTGTGTTCTTTATTGCTAAATATGGAATGTACAATGAGCATTATAACAGCAAAAACAAATAGCAGAATATAATAGCAAAGAATAGATAAACATGAATGCAATTAACAAATATGAACTGCACTGGATCGATGATGTTTCATTACTGAAAGCAAGTGAACATAATGGGAGTCTAACGAGATCACCTTTGATGATAACTTTTAATAACCAAAACAATACTTGATTAAATTGTGTCTTGAGACAGCTTAAACATAATCAGTTGGGGATAACTAATCTACCCTAGTACCCACTAAGCTGCATACAAGTGAAACTTAAAATATTTATGACCTGTACATATGTGCAGTCTGTAGACAAAGTCTGCATTTTATAGATGATGATCTCCAGGAGCCACGGCTTGAAATACAAATCCCAAAATCGCACAGGACTCAAGAATGCTCTTGGTAAAGGAATATTCTCTGCCCCATGCAACCACTTTACTATATTATACCAGGTCTCGCATGTGATGGTATGGTCTTTGGTTTGAGAAAAGAATTAAAATATTTCATGACTTGTACAGATTTGGGAAGTGGATGGAATGGACAGACCTTAAAGCTTTCTATAAGCTTCCTCAGTCTCAGTAATGTATACAATGCTCAGAAATGCTTTCACAGCTACATCTACTGGACTAATTATGGAGGATAAGAATGACTTTTGGGATACTGTGAGGTGGCTCAAAGTACCCCCTCTCCAAAAGGCTACTACAAACCAGATGCAGTGAGAACAGTTAAAAATTACGCAAACTATGTAACCAGTAAATAAGAATGGAGCTGCTGAACGTACTATCTTGAATTGCAAATTGCAACAAAATGATATATTTCCATAATAAATTGTTGAACACTGAGCAATATATTCAGCTGTCACATAAGGGGGTGTCTTATATTCACATCCATAATTGTAAATACACGTGTCTAAGACATATATCAAAATATAATAATAATGTCTAGAAGTATGTCTAAAATGTTTGAAATCTATAAAATATCACTGAAGTCTCCTCCGTGCACTAGGGCGAGTGCCAGACCCCTCACTACGCTCTGCTGCACCCTGCATGTTAAAAAAAAGGAATATACATGTCATAAACTATATATAGCATGTACCATATATTAAAATATATAAGCAGAAATCTACAACAATTTCTTAAATAATTCAATACATTATATAACTGATATGTACAATTGATTACCTCAAGATCCGTCCTCAAGGCATGGATGTTGGGAGTATCTACGCTACCCGTAGATCTCTCGTCCCGTAGATCCTCGTGAAACAAAAATAAATAAAATGTAAGAAGTTGATAAATAAGTTTTTTTGAATAAAGTTCATTAATTTCTAACATTTCAATTTAGATTAAATATTAATTATATTAAAACACATGTATTTATACCCTCTCATGAACGCGCCTCCAAATGTATGGGATTGTCATCCACGACCTCAACACCAAAGAAATATCTCGGCAACTAAGCCAAGTTCGACTGCATCCTAACATCAAGATCCATGTCAGGCTCTACCAAGAGCCGTGTGTATGTGACACGGTAGATGGTGTATGTGAAGCCCACACACCGGAGCAGAAGTTTCAAACACAAAAGTACATGTTTAATTTTAATATTAATAAATCAGAAGTAATGATCAATTAAAATAAATTTTAATTATATTAATTTTCACACACCGAATGTAAATGTGCCGAACATCAAAGTGTGACAATCCCGGCCACAGAAGTCTATTCAGAAAATGCGCAAAGAGTACCCCGACTAGAAGATACACTCCCACTCGCTCTATAAAATCTAAAACCCCGATAGTGGAATGCTGCAATGCCGAGCAATCACCTCATACGCACGCAACAAGTCGCCAGCTCATGATGCGTCCTAGCCGACGTGCCCGAGCGGATCTCAGAATTCAGCTCAAAGTCATCTGGGAAATCAAAGATGCACGAGCGTATACCAAGGCAGTATCACTAGTGCTACTAGCACCTCCACCGCTAGCATCACGCCTTCTCAAGGTACCGACCCACACGGCCGAAGAGATCAATTGGGTCTCGCGAGCAATGCCAAAGAAGACCTCGAGCAAGACTCCTCATGTGCAGCCATAACGACAGTGCCGCGACATCCGAAAGCCCGATAAGAATGGTCAGGCCTTGGTACAAGCCGCCGCGCATCAACAACCGGCAGGAGCTCCTCCTTTCTATATGCCCGCCTCGTGGCTAATACGGCCACGCCCGCCCCAAATAACTAGGGATGTCTAAATAGTTCACCTTTAGGTTTAAGTGAACCTCAGCATGTAGCATCATTATGAAGTATAACGGTAATTGGTCATTATTTGGAAATTGGCCTTGAGAGGCCACAAATCTAGGATAAATCAAAGGGGCACATAAAGGACATGAACATTTGTTTACATAATAGGCCCTTATTTTCCGTTTGTCTGCATAAAAACTCCAACAAGACCTCTTAACGACTTCCTTATCGGAAAGTCGTGATGTAATCTCATTATAACCTACATCTCCTGAGACACTTGATTTTAGTGAATCCATAAATTTTGTTATTGATTCAGAATCAAATGGATTATATGTTTTCAAACTTGTCTCTATTCTACGAAGATCAACCAGTATTCTTTCACAATGGGCTTTATACTGCCCAACTGTAGTTGGATTTTCGAGAATAGATTGCAATTTTGCAATCTCTAAATCGGTCCTCTCAAACAAATTAGGAGTTCCAGAAGAAGCCATGACTGTAAAAAAAAATGAAAGTAAAATTCTAATCAATAGTACTTTTTATTAAAAAAAATTCCTAAGATATTCTCCTATATTAATGAAAACAGAAATATGAACTTTTCAAGCTTCAATAAATTACATAAATTACAAATCATTTGATAACAAAATATACCAAATGATGTTGCAGAGTTCAGAAATGAAAAGTTTTGAATACATTTACATGATCTTAAAGTCAAAGCAATGTCTAATACAAAACAGGCACATCAAAATCACTGAACCATCTCTAAGAAGAGTACTCTTGCCACTACAGGAAAATCCCAATTTAGCCATTCTATGATCAATTTTCTATTTTCTATTTCCTGGCCACCTATAAGTCATTAGTGGATGTTTTAGCTATCCATATAAACTCATGGATTCTGAACCTGTATGAGCACTTTTAGCAAGCCAAACCATATGCAAAACATTTATAAGTTATAACATAGCAACCATGATATGCATTATTCGGCAAAGGCACTCGCAATCTCGGCCCAATCAACAATTATGCCACCGTTGGGATCTTAGTATGGCATAGGCAAACCGTGAGCTACACAATATACTCATTTTTCTAGAAACTAAAAAGATCCTTCATGTTACAATTTGCAGCACATAAAAGAAGCCCTTCAAAAAAATACATCAACAACAATGGGCAACCAAGAGGACCTTGGAAAATGTAAGGTGTAATGCCATATGAATTCTTCCTTAGTTGTGGATCAAAGCTAATAGAAATAAAGCTAGATAAAATTAGCTTCAAACTACAAGATAATCGCCCATTGTAAAAACAAGTTTCTCTCAACCTCGTAAAAGAATACTTTTATCATTCGATCGACGTACATAATGGAAGGGTATAAATATCGCATATTGCCCTCAGAGTTTCTCAAAGAGACCATTTACAAGTAACAAGGATGTAGCAGAATTTTATGATGAGCATTCCTTGTGGATTTCTGATTGGACGATTGTCCTCTCTGACTAAGGTCAACATCTTTTCACACCAGTTAGGAGTCAAGATAGATCACCATATTCCGCAAGGCAAAAGGATATGCCGTCTTTTCTCTCTCATAGAGGTGTTAGATGGAAGAATGCTTTATCTTTAGCATTTCTATCTATTATGATATTTGAGTGAGATTTTACTAGCTATATTTTTTCGTAATTCATGTTAGAGATAATTGGCCCTACCTTATGAAGGTTGTTACATTCAGACATCGAGATGTCAAAAGGACTTCTAGGGCCATCAAATTTATTGCTTCTTGTTTCAGCCTGTCTCATCCATAGTTGTCCGATGTCAAGTGCCCATTAGCTTCATTAGTCACTATCACGGGTGGTTCTAGATCTGTGAGGCTTCTCCATCTCCCTCACCTAGCAAGTGGTGATCATGGTGCCTCAGATATCCTTTTCTTATTCTTGCTGTAGAGCTGACGAATTTTCACTACTCACAGTCTGAACTACGGGGGCAGGTGCACAGTGCCAATTTTCTTTCTACATCTAGAGGATTGCCAATTGTGCGTGTTAGGAGAAGCCTTGAGAAGGCAGCCTTGAATCCTCCTAGGATTTTTTAGTCACTCTCATAGCCTGTCACAAGGGCATCGTCTATCTCTATATCAGCCCTTTAGTGGTCCCTTTTGTACCCTTGGTACCAATGCATACTAGAACCTTGTTCTCCTTTGGCTTGCTTGCTATTGATCTATTGGCAACTCTCCCAGACTTGTTCATATATTGTTGCATAACAGTGGAAAGGATCATCCTCGCCAAGAGCATTTTGAGTCAAAACTTTGCAATATGACTATAAAGGATTTGCTATGATCAGTGACCATCAAAGGAAAGTTCATCTTCATTTGCTTTTAAGTCAAAACAAGTGTTGTAGAGAACGATAGAGCCTTGACTTCAAATTGAGTGCCCAACATGCCACTGTTGAAATTTGTCAGTACACGAGCTGGTTACATCTTAATCTGAGGCATGACTTTTCCTCCAACAAATCCATGTATGATTACAAACATTCACAGATTACTCCAGAAAATCAACAGAGATGCAACACTGTGAACAGAACCTCCAAACTCAAAAGGATAAGTATTGATTGAAATGAAGGTCTAATACAAAACAGGCACATCAAAATCACTGAACCATCTCTAAGAAGAGTACTCTTGCCACTACAGGAAAATCCCAATTTAGCCATTCTATGATCAATTTTCTATTTTCTATTTCCTGGCCACCTATATATAATTAGTGGATGTTTTAGCTATCCATATAAACTCATGGATTCTGAACCTGTATGAGCACTTTTAGCAAGCCAAACCATATGCAAAACATTTATAAGTTATAACATAGCAACCATGATATGCATTATTCTGGCAGTGCACTCTGCAATCTCGGCTCCAATCAACAATTATGCCACTATTGGGATCTTAGTATGGCATAGGCAGCTGTGAGCTACACAATATACTCATTTTTCTAGAAACTAAAAAGATCCTTCATGTTACAATTTGCAGCACATAAAAGAAGCCCTTCAAAAAAATACATTGAACAACAGGGGCAACCAAGAGGACCTTGGAAAAATGTACAGGTAACAGCCATATGAATTCTTCCTTAGTTGTGGATCAAAGCTAATAGAAATAAAGCTAGATAAAATTAGCTTAAAACTACAGTATAATCGTCCATTGTAAAACAAGTTTCTCTCGAACTCGTAAAAGAATACTTTATTGTCGATCGATGTACATAATGGAAGGGTATAAATATTGCCTATTGCCCTCAAGTTTCTCAAAGAGACCATTTACAAGTAACAAGGATGTAGTATACAAAACGGCCAACCAGGTATTTTCAGAGTTGACCTGCACATTCAATTAATTTCTAGGAGAAAAAAATGCTGAGCAATATGAATCGTTTCATTCTGCACCGTAATAAACCTTCATCTCGTGATTCAGGGAAATTTTATGAAGCTTTGAATAGCGTGACCTTGCCACCATGATTACACTTAACTCTCGTCAATAATCGTTAAGTTTGTTGTAGTGTAATCGAATCTGTTTTTAGCTTTTCAGCTCAACTACTTTATATTCAAGCTTAACCCAACATTTTTGAAAAGAATGGTTTTACCACAATGCTCACGGTTCTTCCTTATTATATAACACTTGTAGTAAGAATGTTTTGGCTTTGCCATAATAAGCACAATCATACCTTCCAAACGATGAGAAAATACCATTACCAATAAAGACCTAATGCCGCCATGATGATGACCTAGGTTCATGCCCATAACATGTCGATAGACACCCTTAAGACTGATTCTTGGCCAAAGAGCCCCTCGGTATTTTGGCAGTGCATTCTGCAATTTCGGCTCCAATCAACAATTATGCCATGGGTAGCTGTGAGCTACACAATATACTCATTTTTCCAGAAACTAAAAAGATCCAAAAATGTTACAATTTGCAACACATAAAAGAAACCCTTCAAAAAAATACATTGAACAACTGGGGCAACTAAGAGGACCTTGGAAAAATGTACAGGTAACAACCATATGAATTCTTCCTTAGTCGTGGATCAAAGCTAATACTAAGATAAAATTAGCTTGAAACTACAGTACAATCGTCCATTGCAAAAACAAGTTTCTCTGAACCTGGTAAAAGAATACTTCTTATTGTCTGATTGGATGTACATAATGGAAGGGTATAAATATTGCCTATTGCCCTCAAGTTTCTCAAAGAGACCATTTACAAGTAACAAGGATGTAGCATACAAAACGGCCAACCAGGTATTTTCAGAGTAGACCTTCACATTCAATTCATTTCTACGAGAAAAAATGGGGTTTTACCAAAAAAATTTGCCAGGGTTTTGCAAAAAATGGTATTTTCATGGCTACATACCTGGGCTCGCCGTTGCTCGCCTTCGTCGCTGGTGGGCTCTCAGCTGGTGTGGTGGGCAGTTTGGTCGGCTGCACAGCTCAAGGCTTCGCGCGAAGGAGACGGGGCGGAGAAAAATGATTTTCTCCGCAGCTCCAATATGTGAACAGAGGGGGTTCGCGCGAACCAAGTTCGCCCGAACACCTTTCGCGCGAACATAATGTTCGCGCGAACACCTTAAATTTCACCACGCGGCAAAAAATGGCTTACGTGTCTCTTCGCGCGAAACGGTTCGCGCAAAGGGGATGTTCGCGCGAACCCTACTTGGAAACCGCGCGCTCTTTTTTCCATCGCATTTTTGGGACAACAAGTGAGACACAACACCATGCATTTGTTTCACTACAAATCACTTGAAATGAGCATCTTATGATACCATCTAATTTGTTTTTAACACATCAAACCCATAAAAAGGGATGCAAAGAGGGGCCTTTGCTATTCTAATCACATGCAATATTCAGCATGTGAATTTTGATTAAATAATATGGCAAGTAACAAACAATGCAAATAGATAGTCAATGTTGTCTCAACCTTATCATTACGCACATAACAACTTGTATATACTACAAAGTAAATATCAAAGAGACTTACTTAGGATTTTGGTAGGATACTTTAGAATCGGATTTAGATTCCATTTTACAAAATCATTGTTATAATGATTGTCCAAAATGCACAAATGCACCTATATATTTATATATTTTTTAATTTCAATTTATGGCTCCTATTTCAGGCTTGCAAACAACACACAATAGGTGGAGCTTGACCTCAAAAGGAACATAAAACTCAACAAAACAGGTTCTTGGACAAAAATGGCTTTGAGAGTGATTAAGTTAATATAAAATATATGCCTAATTTAAATGAAAGATTATAGTAATCTTAGAAATAATGGAGGAAAGACATCAATAACAAAGTCCAATGGTATACTAGCAATTGAGAGAAAGATGCCATAGTTGATTCGCTTGATAAGGAAAGCAATTAAATGGATATCGGGAGGGAAATAAAAGACTAAAATTCAGGAGAGTCCTAAATTAGAGTAAGTGAGAATTTTCTGACCGTGCCTCGGAGATTCGTCAGGGTACCCTTTCGTTAAAAGGATATTTTTTTATTTCTCAATCATAAAACGCTAGAAACACACCATTTTATCGGAAGATGTTCCTTTGTGAGCAATGCCCCATCCTCATATCCTTTTTTCTTCGGTAGACCATGTTGCAAGAGTTTAACGTTGTTGTGCTTAATATGATCCTCACCAAGTAGCTTCACCTTTTCGATTACATGTTATAGAAAAATCTCTTTCTAATTCATGGGATAGGTGGACAACTATTGCTTAGAGGATGGAAGCTCCATGGCTGTTATTTGAAACAATGTTGTTTATGTGCTTAGGAGGCCAGGGTTTGAAAATGTATTTTTATCCTTATGGTAAATTTAGTGCTGTGGAAGTGAGAGAGCTGGAGATTCGATGCTAATAATGGAAAAGTTCTTCTACTTTCCAATTAAAGGTGAAGGCAAGAGGTTGGATCATATCCTAGCATTTTTAATCTTCACTGTACATTAATTTAGGAAAGCTTTTAAAATACTTGGAATCCAAAGAACTAGTGCTTTCCAATGTTTTCGCCATTCTATTTGAGGCAATGATATGCATCTTTATAGGGAATTCATACTCTATTTTAATTTTGAATATAAAACAGCTAGGCTTACTTATATAGCATGTTTAAAGTGTTACATAGTATCCAGTGGACTATTTCAAAGATTAACCTATAACTCACTTTGCTTATTAGTTAATATATAATGCATATACACCATATTTAATCTTTAGTGGATCAAATCCATTTTCCTACACTATTGTACATGGTGCTTTGAACACTCATCAATGTTACCTATATAGCCATCTTATAAGAGGATGATTGAAAAAGTCTGGTATATTGGGTTGGCCGTGTTTTTTTAGTGTAGAAGTTCAAAACTTGCACTTACAACACAACTTCCCAACATGACAAATAGTCGAATATATATATTTAAAGGAACATGCATATTATCAATCATGGTCAAAGTGTCAGATAAATGTGAAAAGAATATGGTGTGGTGCCAACAAACAAAAAAATAAATAAATAAAAAGCGCCGCCCAAAAAAAGTTTTAAATTAAAAACCCGTGAAATCACTTTATTTGATTTAGGGCAAGTGAGGACCAAAATAAAAAAATTAAAAATTAAAGTAGGGTTCTCGTAAAATTTTTTTGTTTTAGAGAGAGGAGGTTATCACCATGGAGGGAGGATGCAAGCTTCCTGCCCTGAGTTGCAGGAATGCACCCCATCTCTCAAGAAGAAGGCGTGGGAAAAGGGGGGTGGCAATTGGTGAAAACCAATCTGCAACATCCTCCCAAAGGTGTCAAAAATGAGCTCCAAAACCTATGTGGGCATCTCACAACTTGAGAATGGTTGTTTCAAAGTGTTTGATCTAATGAAAGAATGAGACAACTTCTCATGGATGTGGTCACGGATCGTACTTGCAAAAAATATGGGAAGGATTTTCCTCATAAGGCTGTGCACAACCGTTTCACCATGCAACAAACAGGTCTCCCACCCAATCAGTTTACATGCACAAACCTCCATTTGTGCCAAAATGGATTTGGGGAAAAGGCGTGGGAGCATTTGTTAGAATGCCTCTAAGAAATGCGGTCTATGGAGTGTCATAAGTTTGTAGCTGATCTGCACAAAATGGATTTGTTGAAAAGGCATTTAGAATCTTGAACCAAATGCAAATAAGAGTGTAAAGCCAAATTTAACAACTTTGCACAAGCATATCTCATAGCCTTGTGCAAGAAACATGGAAGCTTTGGAGCATGGTTTCCAGTAATAGTAATATAGTTTGTTTGTAAGATTTTGTTCTTGCATTATGTCCAAATGAGATGTATATGAAAATGTGGAAGTGTGCTATAGTTGGCATGTATGAAAAATGTGAAAGTGTATTCAAGGCATGATGATTGCTGTTCAACAAATGCCTCGGATATTTCGAGTCTCATGGAATGCAATGGTTTTAAGGTATTTGTTTTTATAAAATGAGCTTGCTTGTAAAGGCCTTAAAACTTTAAAGGAAATGTATTTGCAAAGTGGTAAATAATACTTAACAAAAAATTTTTAACACCCTCTCATTTGCGCCAAAATAAGCATTTTAAATTGGGATATGTGCAAAATGGACTTGTTGAAAAGGCGTGTGATGATCTTGGATTGCCGGCCAATAGAAAATGGTGTCTCATGCTGAATCAGATGACTACTTGAAAGCACAAAAGGATTTTTTTTATGAGACATGGAGGCACAACGAAATTTTGGTTTTATCCGTGATTATTTGCATCATGTGACATCAATGGTGGTCTCAACGGATCGTGAGTGTAAACCACTTGGAGCACCTTATCCCCGTTTCACTCATCGTTCCCAGGCATGGTTCATCTTCCCTTACCTCTCATAATTCTCGTGTTTTAGTTCTATTTTGCAACTTAATAGAATTTTAAAATATTAGGATTTTAATACCGTTAAATGTTTACATCAACTCGTTGCAAAAACAATGAAATGTCATGTCAAAAACTCACAAAGTCAAAATAACTCTTTTGCATTAAAACATGAACTTCCACCCTCATTCTGAGGTGATGTAGAAAACTTCCTACCCAACTGGATCACTACAACATTGTCTTATCGACAAGACGAAATTGACTTTCCAGTAATAATGTTGACCTTCTCCCTGTTTAAATAGTTAATTTTTGCATTTTTGGAGACTCATTAAGTACCCTTCAGAACTCTGAAAATGAGATGTTAGGCTTCATTCGTGTACCTTGTTATGTGAGGAATCACCTGGACCATTGGATTGACCCCGAACGAACATATGTGATCTTTTTGACGCTCTTATAGGAGCCCTGTTACACTGGTTTACAGCAGTAGAAAGCTGTTAAATCTAGAAAGTTGGCTTTCATTTTGAACCGCCATTTGAAACCTGGATAGAGAAATTATTTCCCGTCTTTGTAAACCTCTAGTGTTTATACTAGACAATTGCATGGAACATTCAGTTTAGGAAAAACACTTTTCTGGATAGTTTGGAAAAGCCATTTTGTAGGCCTCCGGCCACAGTTTGACGAGGTCAAACTGGACCAATTTGACTTGTCGCTCCTAGAAAACTTGTCGCCATTTGAAAATGGTTTTCTAGTTCTCAGTCCCATCGACTCTGATGAATTCTCCTCATATAGGGAACTTGTAGGAAGTGTCTCGTTGCGTGCTCATCCATCGAACGTCAATTTGGACGTGGTTTTCCGAGCCCTCGAGCTAAATTTTGTTCATTTGCAACTGGGTCAACTACGACCAGTGGCCCCAGAGAACTAGCCGCCAAACGCAAACCGTTCACTTTTTCCCAATTCCGTCAGTTGCTATGAACTCTTGGTATATCTAGGGACATAGAAAGTTAATCGTGGTGTGCATTCTCATTGGAAGATAACTTTTGGAAGTGGTTTCTTAGCCTCTCGAGCCCATTTGAACATTTTTGTAGCTAGTAAGAAAATGTAAAATATAGAAGTTGCGGGACCCTCGTAGGGTTGCCAAACCACCCTGGATAAACTCTTAACACATACAAATAACTATTTAAAACTCTATAGTGTAACTTGTTGTGAAATAGAACTTTTGACAAAATGGTGTTTTCTCTCTTCTTCCTTCTCTTTCTCTCTCCTGGGTTACAAAATGAAGTAAAATGAAATGTAATGAATACATGTCTCTAAACCTTTTTATTTCGATTGAAAATTGTAATTATTATCATATGTAAATGGGAAACTGAAAAATGATAATTATGTTAGGATTAGGTGGATGTCATGTCGTGAATTATCACTGATATCATGCTCACGTGGTTTTGCAGGATGAAAGAATGACGACAAAAAGGCGATGTGTAATTCATTTATTATCATTGTAATTTATATAGTTCATTGTTAAATGAATAAATGTATAATTGTACTATCATGTTACAAAAGGTTATATTTGATAATTTGTTGCTATGTATAAGATGCTAGTTTCAAGGACATCTAGGAAATGTGCATTTAATCTTAGGTTCAATTTTGATTCATAGTACACATGGTAAAAAGGTTTGATATTTATATAAAGTAAATGAATTTGAGTAATATCTTGTAGTGCATATTCAATATTCAATAAATGATCAATGAGTCATCTTGTGCTTTCATACTTGGTAAATGTAATAAAGAGAATTAAATCGAAACACTCTACCCTTGTCCAATATCGGAGTATAACTTGTTTTCATGTGTGATACTCCTTACCGTAGACGACATTGAAAACCGTAGGATGAACTTAATCTCTGCACTCGATGGAACCTCCTAGTTTGAGTAAACAAGAACCCGAGAATGGGCTTATCATCTTAGTCAGTATGTTTAGTGACATTGTCTTAAACCCGTCTGATAGGAGTGACACAAGTCAAACTTTTTTGGAGTGTAGAGCTAACTCCTCCTTCATATCCTAGTGGACTACCTTGTCATTCCGAAGATAGATTTAAAATTAATTTCTTCATCGAATGAAATCCCTGTTGGATCCAGATGACATAGATGGAGGTTGTGACTTAGTTGTTCTAGGTCTTAAACTCTTGTTAATGAACTCCTTAGCTCCACTCAGCTAAATGTGTTACCTTGGTTTCTCTCAACATAACACCTTGGTCCTTTCTTGAAGGTGGTTTAGCATAAATTTGTCCTCTCGCTTAAACCTCATTTATAGTTGATGGGTAGATCCTTAGGTGAAGTTGGAATTAATCTAAAACTTAGTTGATTTGGATGTTAACTTAGGGTTCGTGTAGCTTCAAGTCTCCTAATCTTTATGTCTTCAAGAGGTTAGACAAACCATTTCGTAACTCCTTTTACAAGACAATGCTAAAGTAATAAGACCATAATGTGACGTAGAAAATAAAGCATATAAGAGTAAACAACGAGAGTTGAGGTTCGGAATAATGCCACTCTTGAAGACCTTATATCTCAATTAAATATCTTTATGTGATTCAAAGAATATGTATTGTACTGTTGTGATCAAACTACGAGAAAACAAAAGATATATAAATGTACAAAAGGAAATTCATTAAGTCATTGATTTAGAATAACTATGGTAGGGAAATAACTTTTCCGTGATCGAAGAATGTTTTGGTAAAAATATCTCGCATTAAATCTCCGTCAAACCTAATATCGCTATATGGACACCAAGTCACATCCACTTGAGTTGTAAGAGTAAAAAGGTAGATCTTTGAATATATGTTCGAGAAGAATATTCTTAACATAAGAACAAGATAATTAAGTATTTTATGTGCTTTTGAACTAAGCCAAATAAGTATGCAAGTTATGGAAACTTTTGTAAAGAATAAGAAACCAACTTAAAAGGGGTAAATGGTAACTTAACCGCAGAATTTACTTGCCAGAATCTATAGGTGGCCAATCGAGAGAAAATTATCCTTTGTGAAATAATGTTCTTAGAGGGGTTAACCGTAACTCAAAATACAAATAAAGAAATGATGTGTTGTGGTTAAGATATGTTTTGATCTTAAGAGAAAGTGTTGCTAACATTTGATGATTCATCGTATGACCGTGATTTATTGCATGGGACAAGTAGTAACACTGACCGTACTTGGTGTGCTTGTCATAATGTAGCTTACGCATGATTGAATCGTATAATATGTTGATCTTGAGAATGTGTTCTACAGGTTTGATCGACACAAGATACCTTAATCACCTCTTCGATTCAAGTAAGTTCGAGGTCCTCTTGTGTTTTCTATGTTAATTCACACTTGAATCTGACTAGGATTATTACAAGAGTGCAGACACGAGCGCATAGGGGACACTGATGCACGTGTGAATAGTTTAGCACGAAAATGCCAACGATATTGGGGTTCGATTCTCAACCCCGTATCGTCAATTCGGGACCTCGTGGGGGCGAGAAATGCCCTGACACCGTGGCCTGGCATGTAATCTAAGGACTAACGTCCGCTCGCGTTAGCATGGATGTTAAGAAGGGGTCGAAGGAAGTTGTTAGTGTTAGTGGTTAGTGTGAATTAAACCTAAACTAACCCCTAAAACCTAACATACATCCTACACTACTATCCTAGTGGATTTTTAAATTAAAAAAAAAGGGGGAAAATAAACTAAATCCTAAAACCTAAGGTCTAACTAAGACCTAGGCCTAATGAACTATGTAACCTAAAACTAATCCTAAGTTAAAGGGGTACAGACCCTCGGGAAGAAAAAAGGATAAGGATGGTTAGGAGGCATCTATGGCATTTATGAACCGTCCTTGGACGGCGCCTGGGCTTAAGGACAGGTGGAGATGGAGGTATCCATTTCGGAAGCTTGGCCAAGCTTCATTTGCATGGAAAATTTAAAATTGAGACTCGCACAACCCAAGTGGCGGTGTGGCGAGGAAATGAGGAGAAAGGCAAGCCTTATCAGCATTAAAGGTTTTGGTCCTCGCGACCAGCCGCCTTGGAAATAGCTGGGTGGAGGAAATTTTTGATTCTCATTTTGTTGATTCGAGCTTTTGCAAAATTGCTCGCATTTGGTTTCTTTGGTTTGGTTTAGCCGAACCACTCTTGCATTTGGCATTGAAGTTTTGAGGCCGCTGATCAGCCAGAAGAAGGAAGAAAGTGCCGGGAATATTGTGTTGCCATTGTGGAAAGAAAACGCTGCAAGCAACGCTTCGAGCTCAAAAGATACATCGTGCACGTTAAGCCCTTCTCTTTAAAATCTTTGCTTTGATTAAATGTTTCATTAAAAACAACCCCGCTCTTGGGTCGGGATCGCATGATTGTCATGGAGTTGATTGAGATGGATTTGTTGATTCTCGCCTTCTTTTCTTGGAAAATGATATGAAATGGCTTCGGTTTCTCGGCCCGAATTCAGGTTGCTTCAATTTGTTTGGAATAGGAATTACCGCTGTGGTCGGGATCGTGTTCAGAAAGAAATAAACATTTTCTTCTTCGTACATGTGGTATGAAATGGACAGCTGTATAAACTATTCCTTATAGTGTAATCGTCCTACTTGAATGTTGTGCTTGGAATCGCTATTACTCGTGGAAAAGAAAATGGAATTACAATGTGTTTTATTGCTATGATTTGGGTTTCCTTCCTTTCTTGCGTCATTTTTGGAAATAACGGGTACAATGCCCCTTTGTCATTGTGGTTAATCCGTTCTTGTAATTGATTGGTCGGGAAACACTTCTTCGACGCAAGGGTTTGTCGATGTATGATGGTGTATGAAATAGATGTTTTATAAGAACAAGACAGCAGTAGGTAATTGTTTTATTGTTGTGTGATTGTCTTTGTCACATGAATTTTTGAGATAAAATGTCAAGGCAAGGTGGTGAACGCTTGACTTGTTTCGCATCAAGTTTCACTGAAGGAAATGAGATCTTTTTGTCAGATGTCTGTTTGGAATTAAAAAGAATATCATTTCTTTTGAGCTTCATGGAATGGGTATTCACTGTTTAGAGTTTTATATCCGAACCGGTAGACTGTATGGTTGTTTTCACCACTGTGATAATGCTCTTGTCATATGGTCCTTCGTGTTATGATGGTACAGATGTATGAGAAGTTTAAGGTCGTGGTTATAATCTGAAACTTCTCTTTTGAAAAGAAAATAATTTTTTTCTCTCTGTGTTGATTATTATGAATACTTATATTGTTTTCTTTATAAGCACACGAATGGTCTTGGGAAAAGAAAGGATGACACGTCTTATCGTTCATTTTCCTTGCTTATCAATGAGAACGTTTCAAGTTATCCTGGTTCGAATTGAGTTGTCTTGCTTAGAAAAACGTGATGGAATGTTTTTA
Source organism: Taxus wallichiana var. yunnanensis (assembly GCA_018340775.1). NCBI lineage: Eukaryota > Viridiplantae > Streptophyta > Pinopsida > Cupressales > Taxaceae > Taxus > Taxus wallichiana. Next base: position 63,901 of record JADAXU010000030.1, read on the forward strand.
CTTCATTCCGAAGACAATGATTGTTCTTAATGAAATAATAGAGAATGAATTCTTTTTTTTTTGATATTTCGAACTCAAAGTAACATCGGAGTTTATCGTGCATATGTTCTCGATCTGTTGTAGGTAACAAAGAATGTACAACTTGTCGTTAAGAACTATATGTGTTCGTGAGGTATAAAAGATTATATGAATATACATACTCATGTGGTCGTAAAATTGTTGTTGGTTAGCTATATGTTGTAAGAAGTAGGGAATCTTCTAAAGATAGCAAATACCTAATATATATATTGATATGGTTTGCTCCACGATAAATATAATGTCTTACTAACCTCGTTTGGCATTCATATGAACTGAAATAAATGAAATTATTCTCACGCTTAAAGTGAATTCCGAGTGGATTTTGTAAGTTTCACTCGAACCGTTATTTTGATTTGTCCTTCGCTTGGATTCCACCTAGACGGCCATGTGGAAAGAAATAGAGATATGAATTAATGTTTTAGGAAAATGATCTTTCTTCTTTCGTCTCAAGTTAGGAACCCGGAATTGTGAATGAAGAAAATTATAGTGCTTAAGATGAGAGCTACTATATGCATTGGCCGCTTTTTTGTTGATTTCGAATGCCTTAAAATTAACATGCTTCATGAACGGAAAGGAAAGTAATGGATTTATTTTCGTTAGTTTCATTCCTTGCAATTGTTATTAATGAAAGGCGTGGAAAAGATAATCAGTATGCTATGAGGCAGCAAGTTACTTGTATTCCTAACTTTGCAAATACCGTAAATCGATACTTGCAATGATTATGTGAAACGGGACAGCAATTCCTTGGCTGGTTGTGATGATATTTTGATGAATTAAAGGTATGCCGATCTCTCTTTTGTGCTTTTCGAGATTGATGCCATTGTTGTTTCATAAAAGGTGGTTCTTTTATTGAAATGAAGCTTAGTCAAGCATCTTATTTTAAGGATAAGTGTTAAAGTGCTCGGCCATCGAATCGACCCGCAATTCATTTTGCAGATGAAATTTGATTAGAATGAAGACTTACCGTCTTCCGATGCCTCTTGTTAGAACGAAATTAAATTGTAATCGTTGCTTTTATTCCTCTTTGAGGAATGTGAAAGAAGAAAATATATTCTTCGTCCGTGAGTGTATGGATTCTTCAGAAAAACTATATCCAATCACTGACTGGCAAATGTACAAATTATGACTAAATATTGAATACGCTACAAGTGTGATATTTTCAATAATTATATCGCTTGATATTGTTATATAAATTGGGAATAAAATGTTACTTTCAATTTGGAATTGTTTCGTAATCCTGATGGATGTTGAAATGAAACTCGATATTTATCACTTAAATACAACCTTTGTCAATAATGCAATTAATTCATACTGGGTAAAATGAATTTTGAATTGACATTAAAAAGAAAAAAAAAAAAGAAATTAAAAGGAATATGATTTTATAATCGTAGGGTATTCTGTGATTAGCTAGAGCTAAGGAATATCAATTTAAATCGAGTATTTGAACTTCATTTTCAAACCTCATTAATGATCCCGCTTGATAAAATTCGAATAAAGGTTATCGGATGCATATGTTCATAACTAATGATCCTTAACTATGTAACGCTGAAGGAAATAAATGAATTCATTTCAAGGATTAGACCTCGCTTGAATGACGCCTAATAAGTTAATATTCAAATAAGTTGCTTGAAACATCTTGTTAAGTTTAGTAGGTAACTTATTATGTCCGTTTCATGACGGAATGCTTAATCTAATGATTAAGAAATGGACCAAGTAAGGAAATGTAACCCTTCGGTACGAAGGAGACGATACATAACGAACTAAAGGACAGTTAGTCCTTCTTAGTTATATACAACCGCAACGGAAACGAGGATCAAGGGAAACGTGGATGCTAAAATTGCTTAAACTATTAACTCGTGGCTAAGTCACTGGGCGTGATGTGTATTCTCGTTGGGAGATTTGCAGACATTGAGTGATATACGCTTTTACCATAAAGCAGGTGTCTTCATGAAGACGGGTCTTCATGACGACACGTTGTTGGGCACTCGACATATAGCAATGCCCTCCGAATTAAAACATTTAGAATACATAGGCCGAATGTGTAGATCTTAGCCGGGGTGGGGATAGGGTATGATCTCGGTATACTGAGTGACTCCGAATACTAAAGTAATCGACACACGGAGTCGGGGCAACGACACCGTATGTCCGCGATCTTTAGTTCAGAGTGCCTTCCTATACCCGCCATATTACCTACGGGCCGGGTATCGAAAGCTTAAAACGGAACTTAAATAATGAGGATCGGTAGGAACCAGAAAGACCATTCTAGATAACAGTGAAGTGAAGTGAAGGACGTATTCGTAGATGTGTATCACATTCAGAATATGATCATGCAAAGCATGTGAAAATCTTTGGCCAAAGTATCGCAATCGGGCCGTCAAGCGTTGTCCTTATCACTTAATTTAAGATGCAGATGTCGATGAATATCAAGAATGTATATTCAGATAGGCTTTTAAATGGATCACTTGATAACCTGGGAAGGTTATGAGAACAAGTATATAAAATATACTATGCATAAATGTATATGAAGGATCGGTTGTTGCCGAAGTCATGTACATGAAGGATCGTTGTTGCGAAGTCATGAAATGAAGGATCGCTGAAACTCCGAGCCATGAAAATGGAAGATCGCGCAGTCATCGAGTCATTTACAGCAAGATATAGAATCTGCTATGAGATCAATGGCATTGAATGTGTGTTCCATATTGTAAATATGTGAACAGGAACATTCGCTTTTGAAAGAAATTGTATGATCCAAACCGTGTGGTTTGGGAAGAGAACAATTACTAAATCTCGAACGTGTGTTTGAATTTTATAATTCATAACAGAACGTTATTTTAAAAAAAAAAAAAAAATTTTTTTTTCCCTTGTTTCGGTGTTTTAAATGGGGATGTTACATCTTGGCATCGTGAGTCGAAGGTCGCAGCCTGGACCTAATGAGTCCACGTTATTAATAAAGTTTACATTTTCTTATTGAACAAAAATGGTCAGACAAGAGGGAATGCCGCGATAATAACCCGTCAGCAGGTGGAGAAGCAAAGAATCGCCTCAAAAGTCGATGAAATCCTCACGCTCTACTTGATACAAGGGATCGCTTGACCGACCGAACAAAGAAACAATGGGCAATGAAGAGGAGGTGAATGAAGTGAAATAAATGATCACCTACCTCTCGTGGACAACATCAACTGAGGGAATCCGGTGTCGATGATAATAATATAATCGCTCCTAATCCCTCAAAATAAAAGGGCAAGATTAGCAATTTAACTTATTAATGATATAAAGAGAATAAGTCCTCCAAAGTTTGATGGAACAACTCTTGGGGACGGAGCTGAAAACTCGGCCTGAAATGGAGAAATACTTTGCAATAAGAAACTTCTCTCAAGAGACTAAAGCGATATGGGGAGCATATCGCCTTTCTCACGAAGCATCATCTCGGGTGGGACAACCGTAAGGTTGAGCTGAATATCATTTAATCGCATATAACTTGGGATCAATTTAAGGGATATTTTAGGCAAAGATGGCTGCCTCAACTCTATTTTGATAGGAAAATGACCTGAATTTCAGAATCGGTCGCAAGGAAGGTCAGTTTATGACGGAATACCGGGAAGGGTTTACTAAACTCCTTAAGTATGTGCCGCAGCATTTTCGACGAGAAGTTCGTACACGGAAATTCATAATGGACCAATCCCATCATTCGTGGCGGGATGTCCACGGCCCAACCACCATGGATGGAGTTGTTGAAAAGCAATCGACAAGAACAGTAAATCGAGAGCAATCGCTCGTCACGTGGAAGAGATAAGGAAGAAGATTCCCAATCCTTCTTCGCTCTCGCACCAAAAAGGGACCTGGAAAAGGTTTGGTGTGAAAATAAAATTGTCAGAGATAACAACAAGAAACCCGTGATGAATGTGCATTCAGTAAATAGTGTGCGAATAGCTTTTCAAAAGTTAATGGCATCGACGTAAGTCCTATGGAAGCGTAACGATAACTTTAAGGTCGGGTAATAAATTTGAACCTAGAAAAGGGCCACCGGAGGATGCTTCAACTGTGGAAAGGACCACTATGCGAATCACCGTCCTCTCAAGAAGGATGATCATGACAAGCAAAGATAGATACATGCCGCAGTTGTCTAACCGATGTCGGGAAAAGCAAGCGACGCCCATGGGTTGGGTAAGCTATTCGTAAACCTCGTAGTTGTACTTTTGACACCGAGCTACTGTAATGTTTTATTTCGCTAAACTTGCTATGAAATTAAAAAGAAAGGCCGCGAGAATGGATAAAATACGGACAAAGGCATTATGGGAATAATGCTGTCCACACAAATGAGATGTGCCTTTGGGGCAATTTTGACCGCTCGGGTTCTCCACCGAAGTTGACTTGTATGTCACTCCTCTAGGATCATATGATATCATTACTGAGTTAACGTCGTTAACATAAGGCAAAGGCTGACTCGTTATGAAAACAACTGCTGCTAGTTTCGATGATCTCATGCGAAAGCAGCAGCTATTCAAGGTGTAAACGGGAAGTCGTAGTTAGAAACCGACGCTACATGCAACTAAAGAGGGCTAAAAATGAGGCGCACTTCAGATGTGTAAAAATGATGTAAAATGAAATAGAAGATAATGATTTCATGGAAAAGTATCCATTGTTGAGGGATTTCCGTGATGTGTTTCCTGAGGAATTACCGGGTCTTCCGCCCAAACGTGAGTTTGACTTCTCGCTATCGAGATCAAACCAGAACGGAACCCATATCTAAGGCACCTTATGAATGACTACCATTGAGCCGGTAGAATCAAGGCCCAAGCACAAGAACTTTGACTAAGGGGTCTGATCGACCGAGCTGCCTCACCTCGGGGAGCGCCTGTAATTTTTAAAGAAAAAGGATGGCACCTCGAGGTCGGGTATCGATTGCAATGTCAATAAAGCAACCATTAAAAATCGATACCCACTTCCAAGAATCGATGATCTCTGTTTGATCGATGCAGGAGCATCACTATTCAAAAATAGACTCGCGGTCGTGGTACCATCACCTAAGAATAAAAGAGGAAGATATTCATAAAAACAAGCTTTTAACGAGGTATGGGCACTATGAGTTCACTGTTGCCTTCAATGACTAATGCACCGCCGCCTTCATGAATCTAATGAATAACATTTTTCAAGAATACTTAGACAAGTTTGTGCTTAGATTCTGCATTTACATTCTTATATACTCTAAAATGTCGAAGAGCACCAAGAACATCTCAGATAGTGCCGGAAATCTTAAGAAAGAGGAAGTCAGATGGCAAACCGTCCAAATGTTCCTTTTATAATGCAGAGGTGCATTATTCGGGGACACGTTATAAGAAGACGGATAGTCAGTTGACCCTTCAAAGATCACAATATAATCGAAAGTGGCTCGCACCCAAGAACGCACGGAAGTAAGGAGCTTCATGGGCTTACCGATATTATAGAAAGTTCGCATGACTTTTCAAAAATTGTTGCCCCAATCACTTCGCTGCAGAAGAAAGAAAAGAAATTTGTCCTGACATACAAATGTGAATCGCTTTTAAAAGTTAAAGGAGCAGCTAACTACAAAGACCTATTTTGACTGCACTCGATCCAAATGGAGATTTTATGGTCAGAACTGACGCCAGAGAAGGCCTTGGAGGTATTTTGTTACGTATCAACCATGTTATCGCTTATGAAAGCAGTAAAGCTTAAGTTACATGAATGTAACTATGCTCCACACGATCTTGAACTCGCCGCCATAGTACATGCGCTTCAAATATGGAGGCATTACCTTCTTGGCAAGCCCTTTGAATTAAAAACACCACCCGGGGCTGAAGTATATTTTTACTCACCAAATCAATGCAAGGCAACGAAGATGGTTAGAATTTCTGTCTCAAGATGATTTTGATATAAGCTACATTAAGGGCAAGGAAAATAGAGTAAAGCAGATGCTCGAGTCGAAGGAAGCATATCTCGCTTTTATAACGTTAAGAACTCGCTCAAGGATGAGGTAAAAGATGCCTTAGAATCGATCCCTATTTTCAAAGCAAGTCAAATCAGCACTTGCCGCAGCACTACAGACAAATAGGTATAAGGGATTTCGCTTTTGATAACGAAGGAATTTCGAGATTTGAAAACCGGTATATGTACTGTGGCCAATGACTTAAGAGGGAAATCGCTTCATCGAATTCCATAATTCACCTTTTTCTCGACACTCGCATCACAAAAATGCTTGCACGATCTTAAGCAAAGCAATATTTTTGGAAGGGAATGAAAAAGGATGTGGTAGAGTTTCAGAACACACCGCTTTGAATGTCAGCCTGTTAAAGCGGAACATATGCACCCTTCTCGGATTATCAGATCCCCACAAAGATTCCGCAAAGATAAGTGGCAAGTGATAACGATGGATTTCGCTCAAGGATTGCCTATGTCAAGAAATAAACATGACATTATCCCGGTCAGAAGTCGCATAAATTGACCAAAGTGGCACACTTCATCACTGTAATTTAAAGGACGATGCACCGGGCTTTTTAAGCAAGAAGATTTGTACATGAAATCTTCAAAGTGTCGCATGGAATACCGGAATTAATCATATCGACAGAGATCCGAGGATGACATCAAGGTTTTGGCAAACGCTTAATGCAGCCTTGGGAACTAAATTAAACTTCGCTCTCGCATATCATCCAAACGGATGGACAGATCGAGAGAGTTAATCAAGTTTTAGAGGACATGCCGAGGATGTATTGTATGGACCAGCAAAAGATAAATGGGAGGAATACCTTCCGTCGGTAGAATTTGCTTACAATAACACCTATCATGCCTCTTTAAAAATGGCGCCTGAACATCAGATGGAAGAAAATGCAGAACCCCCGTCACCGGGACAACATGAGGACAGAGAGGTAATTGGGCCGTAAATCCTTATGGAAATGGAACAAAGCAAATCAAAATGATTCGGGAACATCTAAAGGAGGCCGCCAATAGGCGTAAGAGCTATGCAGACTTGAAGCGGGTCGATGACAGCATTATAAACTTGAGAGAAGGTCTTTCTTCTGGGTGAAGCCAAAAGAGCTCCATAACTTCTTGGCAAGGTCGCTAAGTGTCACCACGTTACATGGGACCTTTGAAATTATTGAAATAATCAACCCCGTAGCTTATCGCCTAGCATTACCTCCGCTTTGTCTCAAATGCATGATGTTTTTCATATTTTTTGCTTAAGAAATACGTGATGCATTTATCACATGTGCTAAATCGAATTTCGCAGTCCAAGACCCAGAATAATCGTGGTTAAGCCCATTCGAGTGTTGGGAACTCGCAACAGCCTGTACTTGAGAAATCGCAAGTGAACCAATGTAAGGTCCAGTGGGACCAGTTTAGCGAAGAAAGTGCAACTTGGGAGAATCTCGAAGAAATGAGATCTACTTTTCCACACCTGTTTAACTGAATATGAAATTCAGAGAACTGAAAAATCCTACCAAATTTAGACAATTATCAGTCTATTGTACAGTTGTCTTAAAACGCTGTTTTTAAGAGAGAATCTGTTTTTGGTATGAACTTATGAAGGAAAGGACAATAACTGAACTTTGTCCTAAGAACTCCTTGACTTGTTAATCTGATCATCGGGACGATGATACTTTAAGGAGGGAAGAATGTAATACTCTGATTTTGTATGTTAACTTGGTGAATGTTTTACATACTGTTATAGCTTTTGGAATGAAAGCAAATATGTTAAGATATGTTTTGATCTTAAGAGAATGTGTTGCTAAATTTGGATTCTTGCATACTGTGATTTATTGCATGGGACAAATAACACCGTACTTGTGTGTCATTGATGTGGCGGCATGCATTGTCGTATAATTGCTTGCTTTCAGCCGATCGACAAGATACCCGTAATCAATTTCTGATTCAAGTAAGCCGAGGTCCTCTTGTGTTTTCTATGTTAATTCACACTTGAACCGGACTAGGATTATTATAAGAGTGCAAACACTCGACAGACGTGAAAACTAGCACGAAATGTCAACGACATGTGGGTTCGATTCAACCCCGTATCGTCAACTCGGGACCTCGAAGCGAGAAATGCCCTGACACGGTGGCCTTGGCATGTAATCTAAGGACGGAACGTCCCGCTCTCGTGCTAGCATGGATGTTAGCAAGGGGTCGGAAGGAAGTTAGTGTTAGTGGTTAGTGTGAATTAAACCTAAACTAACCCTAAAACCTAACATACATCCTACACTACTATCCTAGTGGATTTTTAAATTATATAAAAAAAAAAGGGGGGAAAATAAATCTAAATCCTAAAACCTAAGGTCTAACTAAGACCTAGGTCGAATGAACTATGTAACCTAAAACTAATCCTAAGTTAAAGGGGTACGCAGACCCTTGGGAAGAAAAGGATAAGGATGGTTAGGAGGCATTCATTGGCATTTATGAACTGTCCCTTCGGGGACGGCGCCAGTTTTGGCGGGACAGGTAGGAGATGGAGGTATCCGTTTGGAAGCTTGGCTAAGCTCATTTGCATGGAAAAATTTAAAATTGGAGACTTGCCAACCCAAGTGGCGGTGGCGTGGAAAATGAGGAGAAAGGCAAGCCTTTATTGCATTAAAGGTTTTTGGTCCTCGCGACCAGCTTGCCTTGGAAGCAGCGTGAGGAAATTTTGATTCTCATTTTTGTTGATTCGAGCTTTTTGCAAAATTGCTCTGCATTTGGTTTCTTGGTTTGGTTTAGCCGAACCAGCTCTTGCATTTGGCATTTTCTTGGAAGTTTTGAGGCTGTTGATCAGCCAGGAAGAAGGAAGAAAGTGCTGGGAATATTGTGTTGCCGTTGTGGAAAGAAAAACGCGGCAAGCAACGTTTTCTTCGAGCTCTGAAAAAGATATCTCAGGCACGTTAAGCCCTTCTCTTTAAAATCTTTGCTTTGATTAAATGTTTCATTAAAACAACCCTGCTCTTGGGTTGGGATCGCATGATTGTTGTTGAGTTGATTGGAGATGGATTTGTTGATTCTTGCCTTCTTTTTCTTGGAAAATGATATGAAATGGCTTGGTTGCTCGGCCTGAATTGTGGTTGCTTCAATTTGTTTGGAATAGGAATTACCGTTGTGGTCGTCCGACGTGTCAGAGAAAGAAATAAACATTTTCTTCTTCTGTACATGTGGTATGAAATGGACAGGCTGTATAAACTATTCCTTATAGTGTAATCGTCCTACTTGATGTTGTGCTTGGAACTGCTATTACCTGTGAAAAGAAAAATGGAATTACAGTCGTGTTTTATTGCTATGATTTGGGTTTCCTTCCTTTCTTGCTGTCATTTTTGGAAATAACGGGTACAATGCCGCCCCTTCATCGCTGTGGTTAATCCGTTCTTGTAATTGATTCGCTGGAAACACTTCTTCGACGTATGCGGGTTTGTCGATGATGGTGTATGAAATAGATGTTTTATAAGAACAAGACAAAAGTAGGCGTAATTGTTTTATTGTTGTGTGATTGTCTCATTCACATGAATTTTGAGATAAAATGTCAAGGCAAAGGTGAACGGCTTGACTTGTTTCTGTACTGAAGTTTCATTGACGGAAATGAGATCTTTTGTTGCTGTATGCTGTTTGGAATTAAAAAGAATATCATTTCTTTTGAGCTTCATGGAATGGGTATTCACTGTTTAGAGTTTTATATCCGAACCGGTAGACTGTATGGTTGTTTTCACCACTGTGATAATGCTCTTGTCATATGGTCCTTCGTGTTATGATGGTACAGGATGTATGAGAAGTTTAAGGTCGTGTTATACTGAAACTTCTTTTGAAAAGAAAATAATTTCTTTTCTCTCTCTGTTGTGTTGATTATTATGAATACGATATTGTTTTCTTTATAAGCACACGAATGGTCTTGGGAAAAGAAAGGATGACACGTCATCGTTTCATTTCCTCGCTATCAATGAGAACGCTGGGCAATAAGTTATCCTGTCTGAATTGAGTTGTCTTGCTTAGAAAAACGTGATGGAATGTTTTTACTTCATTCCGAAGACAATGATTGTTCTTAATGAAATAATAGAGAATGAATTCTTTTTTTTTGATATTGGAACTCAAAGTAACATCGGAGTTTATCCGTGCATATGCCTCGATCTTGTCGAGGTAACAAAGAATGTACAACTTGTCGTTAAGAACTATATGTGTTCGTGAGGTATAAAAGATTATATGAATATACATACTCATGTGGTTGTAAAATTGTTGTTGGTTAGCTATACAAATGTAAGAAGTAGGGAATCTTCTAGTATAAAGAAATACCTAATATATATATTGATATGGTTTGCTCCACGATAAATATAATGTCTTACTAACTCCGTTTGGCATTCATATGAACTCGGAAATAAATGAAATTATTCTTGCCGCTGTAAAGTGAATTCCGAGTGGATTTTGTAAGTTTCACTCGAATCGTATATTTTGATTTGTCCTTCGCTTGGATTCCACCGTTAGGACGGCCATGTGGAAAGAAATAGAGATATGAATTAATGTTTTAGGAAAATGATCTTTCTTCTTTCGTCTCGGTTAGAACCCGAATTCGTGAATGAAGAAAATTATAGTGCTTAAGATGAGAGCTACTATATGCATTGGTCGTGTTCGCTTTTTGTTGTACTTCGAATGCCTTAAAATTAACATGCTTCATGAACGGAAAGGAAAGTAATGGATTTATTTTCAGTTAGTTTCATTCCTTGTAATTGTTATTAATGAAAGGCGTGGAAAAGATAATCAGATGCTATGTAGGCAGCAAGCTACTTGTATTCCTAACTTTGCAAATACCGTAAATCGATACTTGCAATGATTATGTGAAAACGGGACAGCAGTCCCTTGGCTGGTTGTGATGATATTTTGATGAATTAGTGGGTACGCGATCTCTCTTTGTGCTTTTCGAGATTGATGTTTTTACGTTGTTTCATAAAAGCAGTGGTTCTTTTATCAAACAGCTTAGTCAAGCATCTTATTTTAAGGATAAGTGTTAAAGTGCTCACCATCGAATCAATTGCAATTCATTTCGCAGATGAAATTTGATTAGAATGAAGACTTGGCCGTCTTCTCGATGCCTCTTGTTGTTAACGTGAAATTAAATTGTAATCATGCTTTTATTCCTCTTTGAGGAATTGTGAAAGAAGAAAATATATTCTTCATTCGTGAGTCAGTATGGATTTCTTCAGAAAACTATATCCAATCACTGATTGGCAAATGTACAAATTATGACTGAAATATCGAATACAAGCTTACAAGTGTGATATTTTCAATAATTATATCAGTTTGATATTGTTATATAAATTGGGAATAAAATGTTACTTCTCAATTTGGAATTGTTTCGTAATCCTCGGATGGATGTTGAAATGAAACTGATATTTATTGTTACTTAAATACAACCTTTAAGTTGAATAATGCAATTAATTCATACTTGGGTAAAAATGAATTTTGAATTGACATTAAAAAAAAAAAAAAAAAGAAATTAAAAGGAATATGATTTTATAATCAGAGGGTATTCAGGATTAGCTTAGGAGCTAAGGAATATCAATTTAAACTGGGAGTATTTGAACTTCGTTTTCAAACCTCATTAATGATCCCGTTTGATAAAATTCGGAATAAAGGTTATTGGATGCATATGTTCATAACTAATGATCCTTAACTATGTAACGTCAAGGGAAATAAATGAATTCATTCTCAAGGATTAGACCTCGCTTTGAATGACGCCTAATAAGTTAATATTCTCAAATAAGTCATTGAAACATCTTGGTTAAGTTTAGTAGGTAAACTTATTATGTCCGCTTAAGACGAATGCTTAATCTAATGATTAAGAAATGGACCAAGTAAGGAAATGTAACCTTCGTATTAAGGAGACGATATACATAACTAACTAAAGGACAGCTTAGTCCTTCTTAGTTATATACAACCGCAACGGAAACGAGGATCAAGGGATGCCGTGGATGCTAAAATTGCTTAAACTATTAACTCGTGGCTAAGTCACTGGGCAAAGCAGTGATGTGTATTCTCGTTGGGAGATTTCAGCAGACATCAGTATACGCCGCCATAAAGAGCAGTGTCTTCATGAAGATTTGGTCTTCATGACGACACGTTGCAGTACCGATATATAGCAATGCCCTCCCGAATTAAAACATTTAGAATACATAGGCCGAATGTGTAGATCTTAGCCGTGGGGTGGGGATAGGTATGTCTGGTATATGAGTGACTCCTAATACTAAAGGTAATCCACACACGGAGTCGTGGGGCAACGACACCGTATGTCCGCGTATCTTTAGTTACAGAGTGCCTTCCATACCCGCTCACATCGGGCCGGGCATCGAAAACTTAAAACGGAACTTAAACAATGAGGACCGGTAGAACCAGAAAGACCATTCTAGATAACAGTGAAGTGAAGTGAAGGACGTATTCGTAGATGTGTATCACATTCAGAATATGATCATGCAAAGCATGTGAAAATCTTTTTGGCCAAAGTATCGCAATTGCTGGTCATTGTTGTCCTTATCACTTAATTTAAGATGCAGATGTCGATGAATATCGCAATGTATATTCAGATAGGCTTCTTAAATGGATCACTGATAACCGGGAAGGTTATGAGAACAAGTATATAAAATATACTATGCATAAATGTATATGAAGGATCGGCTGCCAAGCCGCGAAGTCATGTACATGAAGGATCATTATTGCCGAAGTCATGAAATGAAGGATCGCCGAAACTCCGAGCCATGAAAATGGAAGATCGGCACTCATCGAGTCATTTACAGCAGATATAGAATATCAAGTATGAGATTGAATAAAGATTGTAGTAAATATGTGCATGGAATAGAATGAACTTCTCCATATGAATGTGATGCAGAAAACCATCCCTTATGTCCCTTGTGATGGAGCTAGATGGATGCAATGGAGCTCTTAGATGCCTTGATGGATGCAACCTTAGGTGGTGATAGATAATGCTTAGTGCTTGGTCCTTATTATGATCACATAACTTTATATTTATATGATTCCTTCACTTGAATTTCGTAATTAACCTCAAAAGGTTGACTACCAAAAAGATAAGATGCTCAAATGGCTAGAAAGGACCCAAAAAGTGTGAGTAAAGTACAAAGGGGACAAGAGTGCCCAGAGGGGACGAGGGCACCTAGCTGGCGCATCCTCGGCTCAGGGCGCTAGTGTCCAGATGATAATTTGAAGAGTAAAAAGATAGACTGAGAAAGTAAGGGTAATACTAAAAGTAGCAACATAAAGCAAAGAAAGGTGGCAAAGACATGGGTTAATTAGTACTTTTCTTACTTAGGAATCATATGAATAGTAGTATGTAATCAAGACTAGATAATTACCCAAAGTGCGTGATTGTGTCTACATTTGCCCCCACTTTATGTTGGTGAGAGAAAGCTCATAACATAAAGTAGATAGAGATGTACTGATAACCATGTAGATTGATGTAGAAATGTCGAGGACTAGACAAAGTGTGGAATGATAAAAATGTGAAGCATGGATGCTAAGGATGAGAAAGTGTAAAAGTGATGATGAAAATGAACCTAGGAAAATGCATGTGTAGATGTCATGATGTACCTATTGTTGATGTTGATGTGTATGTGATATTGTTGTGATGTTGTTGACTATCACTTCCCATATGGACGGACCTACAAAAGAGAAGTCAGAAAAGTAGTCAAATACGCATGTATATGATCAAAATATGTAAAAAGTGTGTAAGGAAAGTATGTAAAAATGTTGAAAATGTGAAAAAGGAACATGTGCACCTGATCCATGATGAGAAAGGGTGTAGAAAGGATCTTGTAGATGATGTCGATATGCATGAGTTTTTAGGTGATCTCACGCCAGTGTAATGGAAGAAGTGTAGGGAGAATAGTCTAGTGTCATCCTCCAACCTTTAACTACTTCCCATCATATGTAAAACACCACTACAGATGGTGTGTATAAACAGCATGTGCTAAGGACTATCTTCCCTATAAAATCCATTGTGTATGGAGTTTTGTAGACTGTGTTGAACTACCAATGTTATGTAATTGTCCCTAGTCTTAGGCATCCAAGAAAGACTGTATGAATTGTATTTCCTGGTTTCAGGCATCAAGAAAGGCCATTGTGCTAAGGACCCAAGTCTGATTCTTGAGCCCTAAAACTATTTATGGTATATTGTACCATGACCGTGATGTGTATAATGTTGTATGGGGTGAATGATTCACCCAAATGATGCCCCCTCATTTGGGGTGCATGCAATGTCATTGAAGGAGTATGCGGCCCAAAAGAGGACCAACATGTTTGAAATTATCCCATAGGGGGAAGGGAATGTGCTTGGTAGAAACCAAGGAAAACACGCAAACAAGTGGCTAGAAAACAAGTGTTAGTACAAGCAAAGACAAACACTCATGTAAAAGATGAAATGTAAGCTAAGAACAATGTATAAGCTAAGATACAAGTAAAAGACAATGTAGACTACAAAAAGTGGGTTATAAACATGGGACATCACTCACGATGTCACAAGACAATCAAGGCCATAGGTGGCCATAAGACAATCAGAAGACAAAAAAGACATAGGAAAAGCCCATAACAAAAATGACAAGCAAAAGTGAAAAATAATGTATAATAACCATGGAAGTAAATAGTCCTGTAAAAAATGTTGTACATGAAGCACCTGTTAGCATGTTAGAAAGATAAAAGTATGTCAAAGCATGTATAATCTGATAATGTAAAGTGCTAAGTACAAAATGAAACAATAACACCTATAGTGTATGAAAGTGGATGCCCCTGTGAGCCTATGGGACTAGTAATAGGTATTACATGCAAAACATCCATACGCTGTATGTGTAATGGACCATGTAAAATACATGATCACAACTAGAAAAAGTAAGTGAATGTGCATGTGTGTATGATAAAGATAATGACATACAAGATATCTATCTAGCATGTGTAATAAGATGAACATGTAACAAGTAAATGTAAGCAAGAGTAAATGCAACCAAGATATGTAATATGTTGTGGATGAGATGGAATGGAATGTAGAGTGAATGATAAGAGAAACATGCCCCTTCGAGTGGATGTGTATGTATGCAATGAGGTTCATTTATTTATGCCCCTCAAAGTAGTCAAGAATGAACGTAAATGAGAGTGTGTCATCATCGGGAAATGGTTGAGTGATGATGTGTTGATGTAGAAATGGTCTATGAGAAGTATGATGAATGAAGTGATCACGATATTAAATGTGACAAAGGATGAGGTGATAAATGTGTGATGATTTATCCTAAAGTGTATATCACTAGATGGGATGATGAGTGATGATAGCATAAGGCGATATCACGAAGGCAGAACATGATGATGTAGCCTATGAACGATGATATCAAAAACATGATGATATAAGAGTTAATGCAGAATATGCACATGATGATGGTAATGCGTATGATGATAAAATGATAAGTGTATATCACAAAAGATGAATACAAGTGATGATGGTATAAAATGTGATGATGTAGCACAAAGCATATATCATGAAATGAATGGATTGAAATACCGGTAGACAATACGTGATCCATGTATTACAAAGTGTATATCACGAGGTTGTAGAGATGGGCCAAAGGAAATAGAGGTCATTTAATATAAAACGAAAACATTTCAACCTCTAGTTTTAAAAAGTAAATACGCTTAAAATTGAAAAAGGAGTGTGGTCATAAATTGAATCTATAACCATAATGATAGAATTAACACCTGAGTAAGATGGTAGACTACATCTGAAAAATATGACCAAATACAATGATGTATCTTCACCATCTTGTAGTGTATCGATGTAATGCACAAAAGTGCTAACCTAGGTGTGCTCTCAGTAAGGCGTACACACTCAAGTAACGATGCAAGGCAATGCTAGATGTAGAAATGCCAGTGAAAGACATAATGTGACGTCGTAATACAATCAGTAGAAAGCAAAGGGTAACAAACTCCTATGAAGTGTAAGCGATGTAGAACCAACCTTTGGTCTCTAAATGTAGATGGAGCTAGATGGTATTCTCTTATCATGCAAATGCTGAGCCCATAGATGCTTGTAATGGATGCAACTCAGAGGTGGGGTGATAGGTGGAGATAGATAGTGCAGAGTGTTTGATCCCTTATTATGATCACATAACTTTATATTTATATGATTCCTTTGCTTGAATTTGTAATTAACCCCGAAAAAAGATGATCGATACCACAAAAAGATAAGATGCTCAAACTTAGTATAGAAATGACCCAAAAAGTGTGATTTAAAGTACAAAGAGGGACAAGGTAAGCCCAGTAGGGATGAGAGACGCTCGACGCCGATGTCTCAATGCTAGGCGTCAGTGTCCGTAATGATAAATGTCAAAGAGTAGAAAAGACAGATTGAGCAAATAAGAGTATAAGACTAAAAGTAAAGCATAAAGAACAAAGAAAGGTGGCCAAAGACATGGGTTAATCGAATACTTTCTTACTTTGAATCATAAATGAATAGTATTATGTAATCATGACTAGATAATTTACCCAAAGTGTGTGAATCTCAGGTGTGTCGTAATGGCGTGACAAAAGTGTTTCTCACTAATATAAGAGTCTTTGGCTGTGGAATAGTGCTCATGTTCTAGATGAAATCTTAAAAATCAATGACTTGATAAAGGTGAAATAAGTGTATTTTTGTGGTATACAAATGAAGAGAAAAGATACAAATTGTATAATACAATCATAAAGAAATAAATTAACAAAATTAATGTAGTATGATGTTCAATTTATCAAGAAGAAGTACAAAGGATAGTCCTCGAAAAGAAATCACTTGACAATTAGAAGTCAGTATCAGAAATAATTCATATCATCAAAGCAACTTTACTTTAGGCTTGAAAATGATGATGGAAATATGTTTATAAATGATAATGGATCACCATTAAATATCCCCCCAAAATAATCGACTCTATGGTTATCTCCAAAATCGTCAGGTACTCCACATATTTCCAAATTCTATAGTTCAATTGAACATGGATACTATTTTTCAAGCAACACACAATAGTGGAAAAGTTAATGATCAAACAAGCAAATATTCAACGTGAACATGGGTGGTTCTTGGATCAAAATGCCTCTCAAAGGAGAACCTGGCAAGCAATTGCTTTGAAGATACTATTGTCACATGTTACTAGTATTACGCTCAAGGCCATGAGACCCAAGTGCAAGGGATCTCCAACTATAGTTAACACAAGAATGACCGAGTGACATATTTTCTAAAGATTTCATGGAGAAGGAGAACTCAAGACAAAGGATGAAAATGTCCTTAAGTATTGACAATAAAGTTTGACAAATGGAACTATTGAAAATTGGTCTCAAGGCAAAGATCAATGTAAAAGGTATTCATAATGAACCCATAATTGATTTTAGTGAGACATTTACACATGTAGTAACGCTCTACTATAGCTGTTAGACCAATTCACTATTGGCAATCACAACACATAATAAGTGGAAAGTTTATGGTAGATGGACGTTACAACAACATTTTTGAATGGAATGTCAATTTAAGGATTATATGTGTAATTTTTAGCGATTACAATGAGATTAACTAATGATCACCTTCTAGACATTGGGATGTGGTGCATCAAGAAATCCTCGATGATCTTAAATAAGCATAACCAATAAATGACATGGTCGATCACAACATATGTAACGACACTGTATTAATTTCACAAATGAATAATTTAACCATCTATATTCCCAAGGTGAAAGATCAAGGTGAAATTTATATTGTATGTTTCAGATGTTGATGATTTGATAACATTTGTAAGGACATTAAGTGTGTAAATCGAGTTGTTCAAATCAACAACAAGAAAGAGTTCGAATGGAAACGTATTAGGATTTTCGAAGGAAATTATTTTCTTATATCTTGGCTGAAATAAATCAAACAAGTGACCCATGTCACATTTGCCTGATCAATCCAAGAATGCCCCGAATGAAGAGGTTTAATATGTTGAATCTCGAAACCAACACCTACACTTGTAATATCGTGGGATCGAACAAAGAATGGGAGAAAATGTGGAGCAAAGGTACGGTGCAAAAGTAGAGAAATATAATTAGTGAGAGTACATAAATGGAACAATATTAAATAAGACATGTAGAGGAGAGGGAGAACATAAAAGGTAAACATACACCAACAGAGATTTCAGGCTCGAACATTGAGATGACTGGAATGGAAGATAATCGATACAAGTCATTAAAGGGAGGGGAAGTGAATACAAAGAGGGCTTTAAGAGGTTTGAGAATATTGATAGAGGATCTTAGGTGAATGACTCCCCCATTTTTTATGAGTTAAAAGAGGGGTCTGGAAATCTTGGATAAGAGGCAAATTCCCGTGGAAAAGTCAAAAATGGTGAAGATCAAAAGAAGAGAACTCTAGATTTTGAAGTGAAGGTAAGGCCTGTTTTCGTGCGCGATGTCAATAAGGCAATTATATGTGAAATAAGGACTTGAGATTTGTGGATAGACAAAGCCCAAGCCATTTTAAGTGGCATGACTTTTTGGTTCCTCTAAGAAAATGTATTGTGTTACAACTGATCAATATATCATAATTAGGATCTCACGAGTCTTTATATTAAGAGTGTTTCAAGTTATGGATCAAGTGATTTGAGAGTTTTTCCACAAGCAAATGAGGTTGTGTTATAAAGATGGTCATTTAAATATCAAATGAATGGGTGGCATCCTTTAAGATAAATATTTTTTAGAAAGGCATATAAAGTCAAAGATTTGCCATGGAGTGATTAATGTCAATCCTCAAAAACAGGAATAACTATATGTATGTGAATGTTGAGAAGTAGCTTAAGCAAAATGGAAAGAAGTCCAAGTACAATCATTGTTGAACAAAAATTCAAGTCAGATGGAAGTATCAATCCTTTATTATAGTTTGCTTTACCATATGAATCTTGAGTTAACATGCAAAGGAATGTCCACTGTAGGTGGTATTTCCTTAAGGTCTCCAACAAGTTAATATAGCCCAATTTTTCCCAAAAGTATGTTTCAGCAATGGGGAAATGATTCACTGAAGTCAGTAGTCAATCTAACTATGAAACTTTGGAACAATGAAGCTCAAATCATCAATAAGATTATATTCAATATGTTTAAGAGAGCCTTGAAAAGATGTCAATGCCTTATTCCATGGGTTTGAGTTCTTTAATGTCAATGGGGAGACGGCCTATTGAAATTGATTCTAAAATTTAAGGGAAGTTCAAATTTTTAAAATAAAAGTTATAACTCAATGTAGAACGCATACATAAAAACTCATTACTTTATAACAAAAATTATATTGAAACCTATATTACTTCCCCTATTTTTTTCGATGCGAGAAAATACAATATTTACCCCGCGTTGAATACCTAATCACATTTAAATCATTTCGAGAAATGAAGTTTACGGTTTACTACTCATTCTTCGTAATTTAATCGAGTATTTCTAATGTGTGACATATTCTATCAATCAAATTCTCAAACCACTAAGCTGATAATGGTTACTTTATTTGACAATAAAACATTTCCTACACTTTCTTTGAATATATCCCTAAAGCCCATGTAAAAAATACTATCGTCTCATATCATATTTTGAGAGTGTTTCCAAGCTTTTTGTTAGATTAAACATTCTCCAATTACAACCTTATTTAATGATTATTAACATGATTCAACCTAATCAAAAATAGCATTGAGATTAAGAATAACATTATATTGTGTCTAATGTAAGCCATATGGAGGGGTCACTTAGTCAAGCACCTATTAACTTCTCCGACAAGGGTAAAGGGCACCAACAATTAGGCTCATAGGGGTTAAATAAAAGAAATGGATATTTTTTGAGAAAATATGATTGTAAATTACTTTGTTTTTATTATTGATTTTTACCGTCACACGCATTTGTTTTCAATCGACAATTTTTAATATAGATTAGTATAAAATTAAAAAATAGAAATTAAAGTGAATTATAATAAAAATAGACAAATAGTATAAAGCGAAACACATATTTTGTGTTTTAAAGGTAATATTGAAAGATGCAATCACCAGAAAAATTGTTTAACAAGCCTAGGTGGAAAAACATCAAATGTATAACACTTGAATATGGCCAAAATGTAAATAAAAAGTAGTTACAGTTTCATAAGAACCCTTAATTATGATTTTCCTATTTTAAAAATGTACATGGAACAACTCAATAACCCTCGTGAATTTGATAATAGTCTTTCAACAATATAGATGTTACACTTAATACGCCAATGGGAATATCCCAACGGACATGCGTGATGCAACAACTTATAATGAATGCATCAATTTTTATGAGGATGAAGATGTAACCTTTAATGATTTGGGTGGTTTCTCTTTAGTTAATTTCAAGCTCATAAGTAACTTAAGGAAATGTATAAAATGAAAGGATCTTTGAAGTTTCATACATCAATTTTAAAGGAGGAGGTAGGTATAATGAATGCAGGTTGCAAACTCTTCCATCCGAAAATGGCCATACAAGGTTTTTGAGCTCTCAACACTAATTTATATGCTCCTTGTAGTGATTCAAGTATTGGGATCTACCTAATGCAGATAGTAACCCATGGCTGATGCCAAGCCGATATTTAAGCCATTAGATCAAAGAATCTGATGAAAATGTTATAATTAATTTTTATTCATGGTTTTTTCATGGCCTTTTCTATGCGCAACTCCAACTTGTAGATTAATATGTCTGTTATAAATGGAAAGAAAATCTATCGGGTTTCTTTTAAGAGGACAAGGCTTATATGTCATATCAAAGGATGCTCCTAACAATAACAACTATGCAAGGGGTTGATTTGTAGCAAAAAAAGTATTAAATTTTAAAGAATATATTTTTGAAATATATTTTAGTTCGGCTTTCAAATAGCAAAATTCGTAGGATATCGAGGGACCTGATGTATCTTTAAATAAAAAACAGTTTAAAATGTTTTAATAAAATTTCAACAATTTAAGAGAATTGTAGAAAATTCAGGCATGTCTATGATAATTTCATAATTTATTTTGTAGGTTGTGTAGATGTTCTACAATTTAAATATACTTAGAAAAACTTGTAGAAAATCAACACTTCTAAATATTTATTATAGAAAATCCACATTTTTTTTTTTTAGATATATAATTTAAATAATTTCTACTACATTTATATTACTTTTGGGATAATTAAAAAAACTAATATAAATTATAATAGCATTGTGGAGATGCCACATTAAATAGTGCTTGAATGCTATATAATTATTTTTGTGGAAATGCCACATAACTAATTCTTTAGATTTTTAGTACATTTTAAGATGAAAAATATTACATTATAATAGTCTGTAAATTCAAAGTACAAAAATATATATCTATACTTTATAAAAATATTTGAAGTGTCACATCACCATAATTATTCTACAAACTTTAAATAAATTAGGAGAATTGTAGAAAATTTGTAGCATTTCTATAGTGATTTAATAATTTAATTTTTGGTTTGTAGGTGTTCCACAATTTTAATGTATTTATAAAATTTTGTAGAAAATTCATATTCATAAACATTCATTATGAAATTCCAATTTTTTAATTTTTAGAAATCTAATTTCAATATATCTACCATATTTATATTGATTTTAGAAGAAATAAAAATCTAATATAAATTATAATAACACTAACTAGAGATGCCACAATAAATAATGTTTGAATAACATTTATGGATTTATACGCAACTCTATATTTAAACTTTTAATACATTTAAAAATAAAAATATATAATAATGTGTATATTAAACATAGACAATTTATTTATAGTTATAAATTTTTATACCAAATCCACATCTCTAAATGTTTTAAGTTTTTTATTATTTAAATATAATGAGTTCAACAATATATACACACCACATTACCTAGTTAACTATATTTTTTCTTATAAATTCCTACATATGCTACATGAATATATATTTATTTTTTCATTTTCTTTTAAATATATATTTGTAAAATATGTTTTTAATTTAACTTGAAAATATTTATAATAAATTTTATTCTATTTATTAATTATTATGATATTAATATTAACATATATAATTAACAAATAATTATTTTTTATTTTATTAATATTAAACTAAAAATATCTATGTTAGCTCTCTAATTACATGATTTATAGGACAATGTTATAGGTTTGAATAACATCTATTTTAACATGTTTTCTACAATTTTATAGGAGTTGATAAATGATAATAAAAACAAAATAAAAAAAAAAAAAAATAGTGTTTAAAGATTAAAATATTACCATGTAGTTTTAAAGAATAAATTGTAATATCAAATTGTAGATGATCCATGTTTTTGAGAAATTTGTCCATTCAATTATTTTTATTTCGACACCACATATGATTCTTAGGCATCTTAGGTTACGGGGACTAAGTTACAATGTAATAAAGATTGTTTGTTGTGATTTGCTTTGTAACGATATTCCTAAAAATATTGGGGCACTCCTAAATCGCGGAAATCATGAAGCATTTATTTAGGGATTTTTATTTTCCAATGATAAGATTTTGTCAATTTACTTACAATACGCAAATTACAGAAAGCCATTCACTACAAATTATTTTGCATGTTTCAAGTCTTCCTTCTTACCTTCTCATAGATTTGGTGCAGCATTACATAGGTGCGATGCAGAAGCTCTTCATTTCAAAAGACAAAATGGTTTTCTCCAAGATGTTTGCAGGAATAATAAGCTAAATAATAGAAGGAAAATGTTTTTAATATCGATAAGTTAAATGCAGTTCTCTATAATCATTCAATTTTATAAGTATTTATATAGATCTGCAGTTGCAATGTCACAGAATGATCATAATCTTACGTGTTATTAGCATTTACTTTTGGTTTCACTGCACATTACTATTTTAATATTTGGGCCAGGGTTTCTGCTGCCAATGATAATTTGGGAACTAGGAAGATCCATGCTGCATAATCAACTGATATTACTCGAACTATTGTAACTGTGTAAGCAATTAGAATCAAATCAATTCTCGGGATTTGTTTTTTTAGTTTATATTCATAAATGGTATTATTTTTTCTCTTGTGGTATGATTTGGCTCACATGGTTTGGAGCTTAGTGTGGGCCAGACATAGATGGCCTTAATAAAATAGAGAGGAACTTGGGCTATTTTGACAGTGCATAAGAATGCATTCACATGAAACATGGTGCATCAATACAAAGAGGACTTTTAGAAACATTTTGAAGCTTCGAGTTGATGGATGATGCCAATAATGTGAATATGATTGTTCATTCTGGATTTTGATGTTATCCAAGATATTCACACTATGTACATTCTATATACAAAACTCTTCATCGTGCCTTCAAACTGCAAGTCTTATGTGAGGAGGGAGGATAACTTATACGGTTTAACTTTACCATTCTTTCTTTCCGAGGACAATGGGTTTTTAATTATTTATTGACCTCTTTTAACTTTTTCCTATTATGTTAGGATAGTTCTATTGTTTTCTTCCTTTTATTATTATTCTAATAGTATTTATAATAATTATTTTGTTTTTTAATTTATCAAGATGCCAAGTGTCTTTTTTGGATTTATATAATAACAAAAAATTAATTTCAAATTACTTGCATAAAACTTAGAAAGCAAACACGTTTTTAGGATTTATTTTAATTTAATGTTTACATAATTTAGACATGGCTAATTAAGTTTGAATTGAAATTCACTATTAATATTATAATAAATTTATTGTTTTATTAAAAATTACAAAATATTATTTTATTATATTAATTTTATGTAGATAAGTATTATTATTTAATATGTATGTTGAAAATGTAGACAATTGATAGATAAATTTTGTAAAAGAATGTGAAATCAATAGAACATTTATAGTTACATTTCTACATTATTTTTATAGATATTCCACATATTATTATTGTGGAAATCAAATTGTAGCTTCCACCTACAAGTTTTATGTGGTAATCATAATTGTAGATAAATTTGTATATATTGTCACATATATTATATTAATACAAAAATGTAGAAAATCAATAATATCATAATACATGGAAAAACTACAATTTTAAGAAATAGTGGAATATTAACAATCCTAAAAATTGTTGAAAAATTACAATCTATAAAAATTGTGGATAAACTTCACTACAAAATATTGTAGGGTAGCTTCAAATTTTATAAATTGTGGAATATCAATAGTCTTATAAATTGTGGAAACACAACAATAATATATGAAATTGTGGATGAGCTATAACTTCAAATCCACATTTTTAATTTTGAGATTGTATGATAATTATTTCCATTCTATACATGTTTCCATGTATATTGCTAGTGTAATTTCTTCATCCCATTTTTATGGTATGTACATTAGATGTTAAACACATTATATATACGATAATATTATTAAATCATATATTAATCAATATCCATTTATAATTAATATATTCTTCCTTTTGAGCACTACTTTAATATAATCCAAAAATTAGTGTAGCTTTGAGGCTTCGCGATATAATTGGTTGTTTGTGACCTGTCATTTGTGGAAAACCCCAGTATTCGGTACTATGATTCCTTACATGATTTTACCATTGATATCTTCCTATATTCGTTATGGCAGAAGTCTGGTTATTTGTTATGCATTTGTATC
Organism: Taxus wallichiana var. yunnanensis; assembly: GCA_018340775.1. Classification (NCBI taxonomy): domain Eukaryota; kingdom Viridiplantae; phylum Streptophyta; class Pinopsida; order Cupressales; family Taxaceae; genus Taxus; species Taxus wallichiana. Next base: position 88,589 of record JADAXU010000030.1, read on the forward strand.
TTGCCGATTAACAATTTATTTTATATGAAGCAAATCTGATAAGATTAAATTGTCTACCACTACGAATCCTCTAGGCTATAATCATTAATTTGGAAATTCGAATCAGTATTAAATTCCTTAGCACATTTGTCAAAAGGATTTCGGTTACGAGTTGTTACTATAGGAAACACAACATTTTTTGGTCGCTCCAGCATCTACAAAATATTAAACTCTAGTTATTCGGTTGGCTTCATATTTACGAATATAATTTATACTTCCATAAAACAACTTCATTTTAAAATGCCATACAGCCTTTACATTTAATAACTCCAAGCACTTGCGGAGCACTCTTGCCAGGACTTTCCACAACGAGTAGACTGAACAGGGTCAATATGTAAGAAAACTTGTTTTATACGATTCTCTATATGCAATTTTGAGTTTTTATATTTTTTTACTCAAATGTTACATAATTTTCCAGACATAATCTTGTCCCGAGCAAGTAGATCAATAACGCTATGGGTTTACATGTAATCAACCCATATTCATCGACAGCTATCACACTGATCTTTCAAACGTATGTCCCATCTGCAGTTCCCAGGTATATAAACCGTCGCAAGTTATTCGTTTTATCTTTATCAGTTTTCATCTCCACTGATTTCCCTATGGTATTACAAATGCTAGATTTATAAACGTAGCTTCATTATATGGCAATCTAGCAATAACATCACTTGAATTTGTGTAATGAGTAAGGATCCGAAAAATGCCTTGCTTGTAAAAAATCCGCCGGTGGATAGACTTCTAGATAATTGGTCGAAGTTTCTTTTCCTTATCAAAATCTAAAATATTACAAATTTTATAATATAGAATTCTGGATGTATAGTTGTGTAAGCACATGAAAAAGCATAATCTTAAGTCAATCCTAAAGGTCCACCTATAGACATTATATATATTTCCTTTTAGGAAAATATAGCTTGCACTAGGTGGCTACCTTAGATACAGTAGGTCTACTGTTCTGTATCTATCATATAAAGCGTCCATCTTTAATTCCCTGCGCTGCACAGATTTATATAAACTTCTTTTTTAATATGATCCCTGGAAATGCATAAATCAATATCCTACTGCCACAGTCGATAATTGTACAGGCGGATAATTCTGTACCGTATTGGATGAAGTCGCCCAGCGTTTACCTTTAAGGCACGCCTCTCGATGATAATTGTATTTATTTATACAAGATGCACACTTTTTTACAGTCGATGTGATGCACAAGATTAATCTTTATCTTTTGTGTTAAATATGCTTTGTTATCGATTTGGCTCGAAGCGTTTTAGTCGGAGTAACACTTTTTTACATGTAAAATTGCAAGCATCTTAAACCGTAGCAAGATACCCCGTCTACACATTGTATAACATTATTACCTTATAGGTTCAGGTTTGACGGCTGGCGCTCCCAGGAATTTAAATTACCCATATTTTGAAGCGATAAGTTGCGAAGATGACTCGAAGGTCTTGCGCCTTCATAATATTCAGAAACTTAGACTGCGAGTCTTATACGTCTATCCAATTACGATTATATGGCTTTGCAGAATCATACAGATGCAACATGTGCTTTAGCAATAACATAATATCTCCAGCTTTCTTGAGAAATCTCTATTTTTTGGTAAAAGCTGGAGATATTCCCTCGGAGCATAGCTGGTAGGTGCAAATGTTGCTCTGCCATAAGCTGCACCCTTGTTGAGACTGACAGCATGAGTTCTGGAATCTTACATCTTGCTCTCACTTCCGTAGAATACGATGGAACTACAACAAATAGAAAGGTGCCTTAGGTATACCACTGTCATTGAAACGTGTGTCGTCAGTATAGTCGGTTTCATAGCCCAGCTGATGTATCTGACTATTTTTTGAATTTGTAGGGTAATAATGATGATGTGCAGCTGAAATTCCAAAATATATGAATTTACACCCAGGTCAGTTGAGGAATTTGGCCCGGGCACAGACGCTAGATAGGAAGTTGAGACGATGCAGAATTATAGAGATCCTTTGAAACCAATGCAGTTTGAGTTACGATCATTACAAGTCGAACTTACCGCTTGTCATGGTGAGGGAATTTAATCCTATGACACAATGGCTAGAATTTACACATGTACATTGAAACGTCGAAAGCGCTAAATTTTAAGCGAGTGAAGTGGGTAATTAATGTAGATAGTTAACATTGAAAGAATGAATGGAAACACACACACACCCTAGGGTTAAAAATACCTCTTGGCTATCATGACGATATGCATTCTCATCTTAAGCGTCTAAAAATCCCGAAAAAAATATTTATGTACACTCTATGTATGAAAAATGACCATGCACTGTTTTGCAGCTGCCGCGCATTGATTTTTACAACTGCATCAGAGAAATGAGGTACTGTCTAACTACACCAAGCACCTTCAAACGAATAGTTATAGTGTACCTCCCATCACATGCATGAAGTACAATTTTTACAGAGCTATCATGAATAAATATTTGGGGTAAATACTTTCACTATTTCATTCTCCATAAGGGAGAAATAGCCTTCCCCTCATTCATAAATCATACACATATTTATTTCAAGTGTAGTTGTGATGGATCTATTTATATTCTGAAATAAAATTATTTTTGGTGAACCACATTTAGCGACATAAATTCCATGTCCCTCATGCTAGCTAAAATGTGCTGAGGCTTTTCTTAATCAAGCAGATATGTCATGCCTCAACTTTTGTCTTGTCACTCTTATGTGATCCACCTTTGTGCAAGGGTAGATGATACGTAATGTCAGGGTTGTCTATTTGTGAGTTCATACATAATACATTATTGTACCACAAATAATGCCATTTAACCTTTTGACACCTGACTTGAAATTGATATTACCACCATGCTTTACTTTTCCATATTTGAACATCCACGATAAGAGATTCATATTCCCCATTATCCCAAAGCATTTCAGAATTGTCCCCTGATAAGTATAAACTCACCATATCCCCTGTCCAGACATATATATTTGCACTCAAATACAATAAATGCAGCAAGCTAGAATATTTACGAATTAAGGTACATTGCACTTCTCCTCATTCATTTCCTTTGGGCACTGGATTCCCCATCCCAACATCAATCCTGGTTGGCCTTCTTCATTGATTTATTTCATCTATATTCCCTTTAGTGTTGGCATCATTACATTTCCACGTACGATTGTTATTTAATGTTGTCATCGACCATTATCAGTTCCATATGAAATCAACTAAAAGTAATAAGGTAGCCTCGCCCTCCCTTAGGAAATGACTCAACCCCTTCGTGTAAATTTTTGGTCATTGCGGTATGCCATAGAATGGATTAATATTTTCATTATGAGATGCCATGTGTATAATCATTTTCTTAACTATGGTTGGAGTTGGAAACAACTATAGTAGAAGCTTGTAGCAGCGATAATTTTTAGCGCGAATATTAAGTAATATGGCGAAAATTTCATTTAGGAAAATTTGAAAAGGAGGTGTCGGGTAAGGTTCGGTGTCTTGTTAACCTAAAATGCAAAGTATATTTTTTTTTTTGGGGAGTCGGCTTCGCCTTCATTGAAAACATCTCCTATAAAAACCTAGTGATTCGCCCAGAGTATACCTCAAGTAGCTTACCAAATTACCAATACCGTGAAGTTTAAACTCGTAGATACTCTTAAGCACCGTAGATTGATGCTAGCCTCGTTAGGGTTAGTTGTCGACGCGCGACAAAGAGTTATTGCAGATGCGCGACAAGGAGATATCGCAGACGCGTTGAAAAAGGAATAGGCTCGACGCCGCCGACTGCAGAGTTGATCGTATGCGCTGCAAGGCATAGGCAACACGCTGCGACAAGGCGTGAGTCGACGCCGCAAAGTGACTCCCGCATGCTGGACGCTTCATGATGTGACGATGTCGCTAACACTTTCGCTAACGCCTTATTGGACGCACAACAAAAGGGGCCGCTACTTGGTTCTTTTCACACGACGATGGCTTCTCAATAATGGAAGATGCTAGTTCTAAGAATGCAAAGACCCTAAAAGTAGCTAAGAAATCTTAGAAATCACTCTTCAAGTATTTTGGAAACTCTTACTGGATACGTATATCAAAATACCAACCATATAGATGCCACCACAAAGAATCAATACTAACCGTGGTGGAAGGTATTATTGAGGTGGACATGCATTCTCCGACAAGATCAAAGTCAAACAAATGAAACCTACGATAATATGCCGTATATTCAAGATATTGTTCTATGTTAGCGCAACCAAAAGTGCATCAAGATATCACATACAAATACTAAAGAGCAACATGTAACTGAACGAACG
>JADAXU010000031.1:0-24559 GCA_018340775.1 Taxus wallichiana var. yunnanensis
AAAGAAAACAACTCAACTCGAAATCATCTCAATGTAACAGCCAAATCAAATAACCAAACCCCCATCATAAGAGCGGGGTTGTTTAATGAGACTATTAAGCAAAAGCAAGCGGTTTAAGGAGAAGGGCTTAACATGTCTCACATTAATTTTTTTCTTGTGGCTCGAAGAAAACCGCACCCACCGGAGTTTTTCTCTCCACGACGTCCTCGGCCAGGCTTTCCAACCAGTCACTAACTTCCACAGACTCAAGAATAGCCTTTGTTTTCCAAAGAAGCAGAGATAATAATCAAAACACAAATTTGGTTCGACAGAACCATGGAGAAACAAAATGCAGAGAAACTAAAATCCAAATGCACACAAAGAACAAACAATTTTCCTTTTCCTCTATCCTCTTTCCAGGCGAGCTGGTCGCTAAGACCAAGATAATTAATGCATTGAATGCACTTCCTTTCCTCATTCCTCATGCCACCGCTGACTCGGGTTGGTGAGTTTCCAAATTTCAAATTTGCATATAAATTCCATTTAGTTTCTAAGCTAGTTGGACGCCTCCAACTTTTCTTTGTTCCCGCCAAACTTGGTGTTGTACATGTAAGGGCTTCATTTACTGTCCCATTAAATTTCCTACCTTCCCCCTTATCCTTTCCATCCATATGGGTCTATGTGTCCCCTTCCTTAGGTTAGGATTAGTCTAGGATTTTAATAGTCCATATCTAGGTCATTCGCCTAGTTCATAGGTTAATGGAATTTATATCTATTTTCTCCCTTATGAAATCTAAAATCCATATAGGATAGTAGTTAGGGTATAAGATAAAACTTAGGGGTAGGTTAGGGTTTAATCCCCTAATATTTAATTAACTAGTTTCCATATCAAGTCTTTCCGCCTGACAGTCATATTCAACATTAAGCAGGACATTTCGTCCTAAGTTCCACATACCTATGCCACTTGCATCCAGGCCCTTATCGTCTTACGCTGTCTAGCATTACAACGGTGTGTGGTTTGAGAATCGAACCTTTTTCATTGGCATCTACGTACCAGATATTCATACCTGAAATCAGGTGCTGCAACATTTATATCAACCTTCAGTTTGGTTTAAAAGTAAATCGACAAAGCGATCATAAGAAGGCCACAACATACCTTGGATCAATGGAATTGATTCAAGGCGTGTTGTCAATCAGCGAATAGAGTTCATCAAGCATACGACAAGTTTGTTGTCTCATTAGCAATCACACAAGCAATAATAACTTCTGTCCCAAGTATCAAGTTACAGCAAACAAGGGTCCAGATCAGCAACACATTCCTCTAAGATCAAAAGATGTGTCTTAACATATTTATCTTCATTTCTGTAGTTACAACATCATGAAAGGTAATTACCATGATAACTTACAAAAATCAAGGCGTTCAACATTGATCCGACTTGGAGTGTAGGGCTCAATGTGGAAGTTTGCAATAGGTTCAGACCTGATTATACCTTTGGTTCCATACCTCGTTACGAATGAACAGCATGTGTGACCAATCAGCAGACAAATATCATCCAATCTTGGTGTGAAATCTCTTGACAATCATAAGGCAAAGAGTGGTGGAAGGTCTATAATCGATACATCTTGTAAAACAACAACATTTGGACATGCATGCAAGGTAAGACTCAAGTTTCTAATCACCCCAAGCTGTTGTTATTGCTTTGTCCCATCCAATTACACTACTCCTTTGGATATGGTTTCATATTGAAGTCCTAGCTGATCAGCTATTTGCTTGGGCATCACTAACCTACTTGCCCTAAGAATCAATCATGCAATTGTGCACCAATTGGTTTCCATTGATTAATGAGACATAAAAAGGAGGGGCTTCAACATTTTACCTTGTTGTCCTCCATGATTCCCACATTGATATATTTACATTTGTCTTCTTCATCGATCAATGATACTAAATGGTGATGAAGGATCTCTCTTTGCTGTCCCTTGGTTTACATATTCATCCCTTGCATGTGGGTAGCAACAACCTGGTATTTGAGTTGGTCTAGAGCTGTTCTTGGCTGCCCTTATGCATTTACAACCTGGATTTTGTTTGCCAACCATTTATGGAGCCATAAAAGGTTGTGGATTGGTTGAGCTAATGGCTGTTCTTCACCCAAATTTCTTCTTTTTGACCTTGTGTTGGCTGCAACACCTTGAGAGATTGTCTAGTTCATGCCACAAAAATATTCGCCCTGCTAGTTTACAAGTGTGGTATCATTTGGAGCTGATTGCTGCTGGTATGTTCCTTGTTGTTGGTCATTTCCTTGACTACCTTCACCCTCCACACTAGTAGTTGTCACCATTAGTGCTTGATTCAAGGCACCGTTGAAACACATAGATTGGTTGTGAGGTTCATTGCATGAAAAACACCAATCATACTCCTGAGCAACATTGTTTTGTGTTGGCACCAATGCCTTAGAGTCGAGATATAGCATTTGGATTATAGGGCTGAAATGGTCATCGATGTGAGGCCTTGCTTGATTTAGATTTACAAGCTGGATTGGGTGGTCTATGAGGTTGATATGGTCACATCTCTGTTAGGTGAGCTTGAGGTGGAAGGAAGGTCTAAAACTTTGGGCTTGTTGCCTCTTGAGAGTAACCAGCTCATTACCTAAATTTTGCAATTGCTTCATGACTTCTTGAAGCTCATTTGGGGCACTTGGAGATGAAGTAGAAGCTTCATTTGAACTCTGATTTCTAGGAGTGGGAGAAGGAGCCAAATTAGGTGCTTGATTAGTGTTTGGGCTCTCTAAACTTGGAAACAATGGCATGGGAGGTCTAGGGGCTAGTTTGCCAGCTTGGATCAAACAATTTTCAGCCCTAATGGCAATGCTATAAGCCATAGGGATAGTTATGCCTCCCATGGACTGAATCAACATAGAAATATCAGAATTTAGAGCTTTGAGATAGTAAAGAAAAGAACCTTTTGTTGTTGGCCTGACTGCCACTGGAATTCTCTCCCAAGTCCTTTGAAATCTGAAATTAAAATCAGTCAGCTGCTCATTGGGAGCTCTTTTGATAGTTGTCAGCTGCTCCAAAAGGGACAAGTTGTCTCCCTTTTCCCCAAACTGCTCATGGAGGGCTATACATAGCTGATTCCAATTTTGAATAGAACCTGAGGCAAGACTCCTGAACCATTGCAAAGCTTTCCCTTTGAATGAAGATGCCAGCAGTTTGACAGCAACTTGCATCTCATTGATCTCATGGATTGCACAAATGTTAGCAATATCCTTAACATGATCACCAGGTGAGGTCTGATTTTCTCTAGTGAAGTATGGAATGTTCTTCAATGCTACAACTGGGATTGGATTTTGTGCATTGAGAGCAAGTGGGCTGCTGCCAGTGAAATTGACATAGGGGTTGTTTTGTGCCATTCTAATTGGTCTTAGAACCCTTGTTGACTGAATGAAAGGCCTACCAGGTGGAGGAGTTGAGAGAGTTCTGTTTGGTGGAGATGGAGACCTTTGGATTCTCCTCCCACTTTGCCTTATTCTTGGAGATAACTGTAGATATTCAAATAGCACCTCTTCCTCTCCAGCTCTTGACCTTGTGTTGATTCTTCTCATGAGTTTTCAGGTCTGCACTGCCAAAACCAGCTGATTCTTCCCCTTGGAGTCGCCAGATGTGTAATTTATAGCTCTTTTAAGCAAGAAAATTGCAGCAGATGCACATCAACTTTGCTGCAATGAAAATGAGACCTCTAAGGTCCCACCGGGTGTGCCAAAGCTGTTGTTACAAATCATAAAGCACCCATGGATGCAAATCAGGTTTCTATGTTGATGTTTCGGGCATCCAGGTGTGATTGCAAAAATTGAAACCTCTCTCCAAGTGTGTGACTTGTAAAATGAGAGAGGAATCTCCAGATTAGAGGTTGGTTCCTCAAACTCCTCTGATCAGATCTTATTATTTGCACAATTGCAGAGGTTTTAATCCTAATCCTACTCTAAATTCCAAGGAGATAGAGATAGAAAGTGCAAAATTGAAACTAAACTAATAGGTGATACACCAAAGGAGTGGTGAACACTTCTTGTTCATGCAAATTGACACAATTTCATAAAATGCAACATGAAACATCATACACAGGCTGATAAGATGTAATTAGAGGTCTGAAATGAAGCAAGACAATACAAACAAAGGACTGAAAATTGATCACAGAGTCTGCACTATCATTTTTCACTGTCAAAATCCTTGCATTTGCAACATCAAAGAGGTAGAAACCTGTTACAATCATGAAGAAGGTCTGATACTTGCAAAAATCACTTGTTGAAGGTGAAAGAAGAAGCTTGCTATCCAAAAAAATGTTCAACCCTAAAAAATGAGCCAAATCTAGCTTTTACAATGCATGGGTCGAGCCCAGGAGAGAGAAAACATGTAAAAAACGTGGGAGCCATTCCCCATTGAATGAAGATGCATTAAAACAGCATGGGCATCCTTACAGACCCATGCCCTGACATTTTTGGCCATGCTGAAGAAGAATGCGACCCATTTTGCATTAAAACTGGTTGTTGAAACGTCATTTTGGCCATTACCACGTGTCAAAGACGTTTCTTAATTTTATCTCTCTAAACTAAACCAAAATACAAAAATGACCACATAATCTTGTAGAGAATTTTATCAGCTTTCCATTTGATATAAAGAACATGAAAATCTGAAAGCTCTGGATCAAAAGATATGGCGATTTCAAAATTTAGGGTAAAAACAGGCCAAAATTGGATCGGCGGGCAAAAGTTTGAATTTTTACCCGTTTGGTCTTTGGAAAAATTTTCAAATTTTCCCCACGCTCTGCCACTCCAGGTGCCACATGGCACATTTTGATTGGTCACGGGCCCTTCCTGCTCCATTTTTAGAAAGATTTGAGTGCCTAAAAATAAAAAATGGAGATTGAGGCACAAGAGAGGTAAGAACACAAGGAGTTAGCCACAAAAATGAGCAGGGGCACATTTTGGATAACATGTATGCTTATGCATTTACGTGCATGTGGGTGTGCGTGTCCATGTGCATGTGCATTTATGAGTGCGTGTGCATGTGCATGTGCGTGTTCGTGTGGGTGTGTGTTTGTGCACGAGTTTGTGTGTGTGCGTGTGTGTGTGAGTTCTGTGCTTGTGCATGTGCGTGAGCGTGTGCATGTGTGTGTGTGCGTGTGTGTGCGTGCATGTGGGTATTGTTATCCAAAATGTGCCCCCTTCTCATTTTGTGGCTAACTCCTCTCATTCTTCCCTCTCTTGTGCCTCAGTCACAAAATTTTGCTTTTCAGGCACTCAAAACCTTCTGGAAATGGCACCATTGGATAGAGCTCTTTCTCAGCTTTCCAGAAAGGTAAAGTTTTCCTCCTAACTCCATGTATTTTTCAAGTTATGGCTCGGCGGATTTTTTTGGAAGAATTTTCCCTGAAAGGCCCGCAGCCAATGAGATGCCGCCATGTGGCACCTAGATTGGTGGGGCATGGGGAAATTTTGAAAATTTTTCCAAATGACCAAAAAGGTAAAAATTCGAAATTTTTTTCCCACCGACCCGATTTGGCCCTGTTTTGCCCTAAAACTTCAAATCGCCATATCTTTCGATCCAGAGCTTGGTTTTTCACGTTCTTTATATCAATGGAAAGATGGTGAAATTATCTACAAGATTCTAGGGTCAATTTTTCATTTTGGTGGATTTTGGAGAGAGAAAATCAAAAATACTTCTAGCACGTGGTCATGAATAGAAATGACGTTTCAACCACCGATTTTAATGAAGAATGGCTCGCATTCTCTCCCAGCATGGTTAAAAATGTCAGGGAATGGGTCTGTCAGGGCACCCATGCTATTTTGATGGCATTTTGGTCAATGGTTGAACCCCTTGCACATTTTCCCATGTTTCTCTCTCCTGGGGTCGTGGTTTGCCTTTGTAAAAGCCCAATGAGTTCATTTTGCAAAGGGAGACACTTTTTCAGCTCTGCAACTTCCTTTTTCTTCCTCCTTGGTAGAATTTGTGAAGAAATTTTACCTTTCCATGTAATGCAGCACCTTTTCTTGCCTCGGATCACTGTAATGCATTATATTGGATCTAAATGTTGATATATGTTACGTGATTAAAATCCCTCAATCCTTTCATATATCTATCATTGCTTTCTTGATCTTCCATTACATTTTGAACAATTTGTGCATGCTTTGTGTTGTGTTTTCTTGTGGATTGTGTATTTTTATGCAGCATTAGGTGTCTACAACTCCTTTGGTGCATCACCTATTAGTTTTAGTCTTTTTACATTCTCTATCTTTGTCTCCTTTGGAATTTAGGGTAGATTAGAAATTTAAACCTCTCGCAACTTGTAAGTGATAAATCTGACTAGAGGAGTTGAGGAACCAACCTCTAAACTGGAGATTCCTTTCTCATTTTGCAAGTCCCACACTTGGGGAAAGGATTCAATGTTGTGCAATCACACTGGATGCTAGTATGATCAAACTAGAAATCTGATCAACATCCAGGGGTGTTGCTGATTTGCAACAACATTTTTAGCACGCCTTTGGTGGGACCTTATAGGTCTTCCACTTTATCTTTGACAGGTTGGTGTGTTCCTGTTAAAGATTCAACCTTTTGGAGGCACTTTCAAAAGCACATCTGGTGACTCCATCTAGTAAACAACTCATTCTCTAAGTTGCGGACACTGCTTTTCATTCATTTCCATCCATTCTTCTTTCCATCATTTTCATTCTTTTCCATTCCATGAAGTTGTGCAATCATGACTTCATTTCCATCATGGAATTCACATTTACAACAAGTATATCACACCTCCAACATGTTTTACAAATCCTCCAAATCAAGCATTTTGATCAAATTCAAAATCAGCATGTCTACCCATATGAGCAGCAGTGCCAAAGTCAGTTTGGATATGAAGCATGTCAAGCACAAGGGTATGCTGGTTGTGAGGGCAATCAAGAAGAAAATGCAGATCTGCTGGAACAAATCCAAAAGATGGAGGTAAACATGGTGTAATCCAGGGCTCAAGCACAAATGAAAGCATTTAGAATCGGTTGTAGAGCACCTTGTCCATGGGTGGGACCTTTTCCAAGGCATTACAGCCCTCAAGAGAAGCTAGACTTCATGATTACAACACTACCATTGCTTGCAAAGTGGACTGAAGGAATAAAGGTGTATGAGAGGAGTATTCAACAACCTTGTCAACAGGTAAGCACACCATCTCATGCCTTTTCTCTCCCTCTTTCCCAATCTGTTTTATCTCAGCAATGTCAAGTTTTAAACTCTCCATCTGCTGTCCCAAGTGTTGAATCCATTTCTCCATTCCCTAGTCTTCCACCCCATCTCAATTCTTTTGTCCTTTTCCCTTCCAAACAACCATTCCCTCTAAAGAAACAAGAGTTCCTACCTCCTCCACCACCACAAAAAATTGCAAAATCAATTGAGTTACAATCCACTTCTCCTCTTGCATTCCCAAATCCATGTTGGGAGGATAAAAATCAGAATGCCAATCAAGGAAAACAGCAGCAGAAAGAAGAGCCAAACAAGGATGAAGAAATTCAAAGTCTGAAGAGTTGGGCTCTTAAATTCGGGATTACAAAAATCCCCTTGATGGTGAAACCAATAGAGGATGTTGAAGTTGGAGAACAAGTGGAAAACAAGGCTGATTTTATAACAGCAGTGAAGCGAGAAAAACAACAGTTTGTTGGTGATGAGTTGGGTGTCCATGTTGGCACTTTGCCCAAAGAAAATGCTGATCCAGTTTGCACTGCAAAATCAGCCATCGAGAAGGAAGGAAAACCATCTCAAAACCCCATCTTTGAGGAGCAAATGGATGAGGTCAAGTTAGTTTTTACAACAGTAGAAGAAGGAAGCATTATTGATACATTTTTGCTTTCATTTGAAGGGGCTGATTTGATTGATGAAGCCATTATGGAGGTGAACAAAACAGGTCCAAATTGTGAGCAAAAGGCATAAGAAATTTCATGCTTCTCTCCCACTTCATCTCTCCAACAATCTGATCTTTGGGATGAGTTTGGATTGACAAGTTTCATGTTTGAAAATGAAGTTATACAAGGTGAAGAAAATGCAGATTTGGAGGCCACCATACAAGAGGAGAGACTTTGCTACAGCAAGACGTTCAAGAGTTTGATTTTCCATCGACTTAGAAGAATGTTTAGATGAAGAGCTAGCTGAAATTACCATGTTTCCTTCTTCACCATTTGTTCTCCAACAACAAGAACTTGCTGCCATGGACAAAAGAGTTCAAGGACAACAGCCTATAGTTTTGCAACATGCCTCTTAAATCAAAAATTTGGAAGATTTTGATCTTCCAAAAGCTACAATGGAGGAGCTCCAAAGCCAACAATGTATTGCAGCAGGTAACAACAATGCAAAAGCAACTTCATTGGATGTTGCAATCAATAACGAGGAGTTGCACACTATGAAGAGTTCCATGTTGACATGAAGGAAGAGAAAGGGGAAAGTCCTACCATTGCTTCCACATCACCCACCCAAGAAGGTCTACAAGAAGACTCCATTTTGGAGTTGAAAATCAGAGCTATGGGCATATCAAACGGATCATACCTTGCCCAATAAGGTATTTAACTTCATTGGAGTCAAAGGAGAAGTCAAACCAGTCATGCTTGCTTCTAAGCATGATGGTGAGCTACAAAGTACCAAGGATCAGTTGTCATACCTCTTCAATCCAAATGCAGAGCAACTAAAAGAGGTATTGGATTTGTTTTAGTTGACACCTTGATGATTTGGGTAGAAGACCAAACTTCTTGTTGATTTTCCACTCATCAATCAGCCATGTTTAGTGCCAAATCAGTTGCATGGTTGCAACTTTTGAGAAAGGGAAGCTATTTCTCACAACCAGTTTGCGTAGGTTTGTTTAGCCCACTTTTTCTTCCAGTTAGAGTAGGATAGGTAGTTTTTCTTTCAAGTAAAATAAGTTCTTGTGCACACTGCATGTTCCATTTTGGAGCATGTATGACCTTTAGTTTTGTACATAGTTTTTGTGGTGCTGGTTTTGCTAAATGGCACCATTGGATAGAGCTCTTTCTCAATTTCGAAAGGTAAATTTTTCCTCCTAACTCCACATATTTTTCAAGTTATGGCTCAAGAGAGGAAAATTTTTCCTAGAAGGGCCAATCGGAGTTACGCCACGTGTCCAAGGTCGAAAAAACAAAGTGCCAAAGGTGGCACCCGCGAGAATGTGCCATGTGGCACTGGAGTGGTGGGGTGGGGAAAATTTGAAAAATGTTCCAAAGACCAAACGGGTAAAAATTCAAACTTTTTGCCCGCCGATCCGATTTTGGCCTGTTTTTGCCCTAAAACTTCAAATCGCCATAACTTTCGATCCAGAGCTCAGATTTTCACGTTCTTTATATCAATGGAAATCTGGTGAAATTATCTACAAGATTCCATGGTCAATTTTGAATTTTGGTTCAGTTTGGAGGGAGAAAATCAAAAAACACTTCTGGTATGCGCCCATGGACAGAACTGACGTTTCAACAACCAATTTTAATGCAAAATGGGTCGCATTCTTCTCCAGCATGGTCAAAAATGTCAGGGCATGGGTTTGTAAGGACCTCCATGCTGTTTTTAATGCATTTTGGTCAATGGGGAATGGCTCCCACATTTTTTTCACGTTTTCTCTCTCCTGGGCTCGACCCATGCACTGTAAAAGCCAGATTTGGCTCATTTTTCAAAGGTGGAACACTTTTTTGCACAGCAAGCTTCTGTTTTCACCTTCAACAAGTGATTTTGCAAGTATCAGACCTTCTTCAGGGATTGTAACAAGTTTTTCTACCTCTTTGGTGTTGGAATACAAGGATTTTGATGTTGAAAATCACAATGCAGGCTCTGTGAATGCTTTCAGTCCTTTCAGATGTGTTGTTTGTTTCATTTCAAACCCTTGATCATAGCTTATCAACCCGTGCATGATGTTTTATGTTTGCAATTTCTGATTTGTGTCAATTTTCATGAGCAAGAAGTGCTCACCACTCCTTTGGTGTATCACCTTTATAGTTTAGTTTCAATTTTTGCATTTCTTATCCCCTGTCTCCTTGCAAATTAGGATAAAATTAGGATCTCGAACCTCTCTCAGCAATTGTGTAAATAATAGATCTAATAGAGGAGTTTGAGGAACCAGCCTCTAATCTGGAGATTCCTCTCTCATTTTGCAAGTCCCACACTGGAGAGAGGTTTCAATGTTGTGCAATCACACCGGATGCCCTAAACATCAACTTAGAAACCTTGATTTGCATCCAGGGGGTGCCGCTGATTTGCAACAACAATTTTGGCACACCGGTGGGACCTTAGAGGTCTCATTTTCATTGCAAAAAGTTGATGTGCATCTCGATGCAATTTTCTTGCTTAAAAGAGCTATAAATTGCACATCCGCGACTCCAAGGAAGAAGAATCAACTGGTTTTAGCAAAGGCAGCCTGAAAACTCATGAGAAGAATCACTACAAGGTCAAGAGTCGGAGAAGAAGAGGTGTTGTTTGAATATCTCGTAGTTATCTCCAAGAGTAAGGCAAAGTGGGAGGAGAATCCAAAGGTCTCCATCTCCACCAAATGTAACTCTCTCAACTCCTCCACCCGGTAGGCCTTTCATTCAATCAACAAGGGTTCTAAGGCCAATTAGAATGGCACAAAACAACCCCTATGTCAATTTCACAAAGCAGCCCACTTGCTCTCAATGCACAAAATCCAATTCCAATTGCAGCCTTGAAGAACATTCCATACTTCACCGGAGAGAATCGACTACTCCCGGTGATCATGTTAAAGACATGCCAACCTTTGTGCAATTCATGAAATCAATGAGATGCAAGTTGCTGTCAAATTGTTGGCATCTTCATTCAAGGGGAAGGCTTTGCAATGGTTTAGAAGCCTTGCCTCAGGTTCTATTCAAAATTGGAACCAACTATGTGTAGCACTTCATGAGCAATTTGGAGAGAAGGGAGACAACTTGTCTCTTTTGGAGCAACTGACAACCATCAAGAGAGCTCCCAATGAGCAAGCTGACGATTTCAACTTCAGATTTCAAAGGACTTGGGAGAGAATTCTAGTGGCAGTCAGGCCAACAACAGAAGGTGCTTTTCTTTACTATCTCAAAGCTCTAAATTCTGATATTTCTATGTTAATTCAGTCCATGGGAGGCACAACTATCCCCATTGCTTATAAAGCATTGCCATTAGAGCTGAAAATTGTTTGATCCAAGCTGGAAAACTAGCCCCTAGACCTCCCATGCCATTGTTTCCAAGTTTAGAGAGCCCAAACACTAATCAAGCACCTAATTTGGCTCCTTCTCCCACTCCTAGAAATCAGAATTCAAGTGAAGCTTCCACTTCATCTTCTAGTGCCTCAAATGAACTTCAAGAAGTCATGAAGCAATTGCAAAATTTAGGTAATGAGCTGGTTACTCTCAAGAGGCAACAAGCCCAAAGTTTTAGACCTTCCTTCCAGCCTCAAGCTCAGCCTAACAGGCAACCATATCAACCTCATAGACCACCCAATCCAGCTGCAAATCTAAATCAAGCAAGGCCTCCTGCCAATAGACCATTTCAGCCCTATAATCCAAATGCTATATCTACCTCTAAGGCATTGGTGCCAACACAAAACAATATAGCTCAGAGTATGATTGGTGTTTTCCATGCAATGAACCTCACAACCAATCTATGTGTTTCAATGGTGCCTTGAATCAAGCATTAATGGTGACAACTATGGTGTGGAGGGTGAGGGTAAGTCAAGGAAACAACCAACAACAAGAAACATTCCAGCAAAGCAATCAGCTCCAAATGACACCACACTTGTGAACTGCAGCAGAGGATTTTTGTGGCATAAATCAAATATTTCTCAAGGTGTTGCAGCCAACACAAGGTCAAAAAGAAGGAATTTGGGTGAAGAACAACCATTAGCTCCAACCAATCCACAACCTTTATGGCTCCACAAATGGTTGGCAAACAAAATCCAATTTGTAAATGCACAAGGGCAGCCAAGAACACTCCTAGACCAACTCAAATACCAGCTTGTTGCTGCCCACATGCAAGGGATGAATATGCAAACCAAGGGACAACAAAGAGATCCTTCATCACCATTTAGTATCATTGATCAGATGAAGAAGACAAATGTAAATATATCAATGTGGGAATCCCTATCTATCCCCAAAGCCAGAGAGATTTGCTACAAGCTGCCATGAAGGACTCGGCCAACTTCGAATCAAGCAAGTCCAAATGCAAGAGAAAGTGCTCACAAATGCTGCCCAGCCTGAAGGGAATCATGGAGGACAACAAGGTAAAATGTTGAAGCCCCCTCCTTTTTATGTCTCATTAATCATGGAAATCAATTAGTGCACAATTGCATGATTGATTCCGGGGCAAGTAGCTCGCTGATGCCTAAACAAATAGCTGATCACCTAGGGCTTCAATATGAAACCATATCCAAAGGAGTAGTGCAGTTGGATGGGACAACAAGAATAATAATAGTTGGAGTGATTAGAAACTTGAGTCTTACCTGCATGCATGTCCAAATGTTGTTGTTTTACAAGATGTATCAGTTATAGACCTTCCACCACTCTTTGCCCTATGTTTGTCAAGGATTTCACCAAGATTGGAGGATATTTGTCTCATGCTGATTGGTCACACATGCTATTCGAATGAGGTATGGAACCAAAGCTACAATCAGGTCTCGAACCTATTGCAAACTTCCACATTGAGCCCTACACTCCAAGTCAGATCAATGCCAATTGTTCAAGCATTTGATCAAGAAGATCACCCAAGCACTGATGAAGCTGACACCAAGGTTGGAAGCATCCCGGATCTAACTCTTGATGAATGGGCAAACAAGGTACATGCTTTTGATCCTTATCAAGAAGTAGAAGAATCTTGAGCTAGGGGTCTATTGCATACATCAAGAAGATCAGCCCATTCCTAGCATCACCAAGCCAAACCACAAGGATGACAATGAGGTATGGCAGCTATTTTTTGATGGATCAAGGAGTAGACAAGGTGCAGGAGGTGGAGCTATGCTTATTTCACCTCAAGGAGTAAAGTACTATTCAGCTTTTAGATTTCAGTTTGCATGCTCCAATAACACTGCTGAATATGAAGCCTTGGTGCAAGGGATGCATTGGGCAATAAAGAGAGGAATAAAGAACTTGCAAGTCTTTGGTGATAGTGAATTGATTGTAAATCAGGTCAAGGGACAGCATGCTGCCAAGAATGATCTACTCAAGTGCTACAAGAACAGGGTGTGGGACCTCATTGAAGATTTTGAGGGTTTTGGCATCAAATCCATTCCTAGGAAAGAGAACCAAGCTGCTGACAGGCTTGCAGCAGTTGGGGCAGCCTTTGACATTGTGGAAAGCATTCAAAAGACAAGGTACAGCCAAACATCCATGTGATTGTGAGGCCTTCAGTGCCGGATAACAATGTAAGTTGGCAAGTGTTTGAAATGACCAAGCAAATCATCCATTTCTTATAAGAAGAAGTTGAGTTCTCACTAAAAATCAAGAAAAATTGGAACAAGCAAAGATGGTCACCAAGTGGTACAATTGAGAACTAACAAGCTGCCCAAGGGACTTATCACTTTGGAGTCCATTTTCAATCCCAATGATCAGCTTTAGGAAAGAGAAAGCAAACATTCAGTCAAGAGAGAAGATTCAAGATCCATCTTGGTGGAAGAGAACAAACCATTGCAAATTGGAAAGATGACAATCGAACAAGAAAGGTATGAGTTCATACACTTGTGTCAAGAGTTCCCCGATGTGTTTCTTGGAGCTATGAAGACTTGAAAGGTTTCAATCCCAACTTAGCTCAAAGATACCATTGAATTGGATCCAAATACTAAGCCTATCAGGAAGAAACAAAGACCAGCCAATCCACACATGGAGCCTCTCATGAGGAAAGAATTGAACAAGTTGATTGAGTCAAGGATCATATTCCCAATCAAGCATTCTAGTTGGGTTGCCAACTTGGTTCCAGTCAGAAAGAAGAGTGGAGAGATCAGATTGTGTGTTGACTTCAGAGACTTGAATAGAGCATCTCTCAAGGACCATTACCCACTCCCTTCCATGGAGCAAATTTTGCAAGTTGTGGCTGGCTCCGAGAGGTTTTCACTACTTGATGGCTACTCGGGCTACAATCAGATTATGGTGAAGGAAGAAGATCAGTTCAAGACAGCCTTCACAACCAAATGGGGAACTTATGCATACAGGAAAATGCCATTTGGGCTGTCCAACGCTGGAGCTACCTTCCAAAGAGCAATGGACATGGCGTTCAAAGGTTTGATTAACAACGTGGTGCTGATATACCTTGATGATATCACTATTTTTTCAAAGAATGCAGCAGACCACCTCTCTCATTTGAGACAAGTCTTCCAAAGGTGCAGGAGATTTGGAGTGTCTTTGAATCCTAAGAAGTGTATCTTCCTAGCACATGAAGGAAAGCTCCTTGGCCATATTGTCTCCAAAGAAGGATTAGCAATTGATCCAGAGAGGGTTGAAGCCATAAGAGCACTACCATTGCCAAGCCACAAGAAGGCCCTTCAGAGTTTCTTGGGGAGAATAAACTTTGTTCGGAGGTTTGTCCCAGATTTTGCAGCCCTTGTCAAACCTATCACCAAAATGTTAAAGAAAAGCATGGCTTTCAAGTGGACAAGCAGAAGGCAAGGAGAGTTTTGAAGCAATCAAAGAAGCCATCTCTCAAGCACCAACTCTCATCAACCCGGACTTCTCCAAGGATTTCATCCTCTATGCATTTGGAGGTAATGATACTATTTCTGCCATTTTGGTACAGCAGAACAAGGACAATGATGAGCAGCCAATTGCTTTCTTCAGCCAAAGCCTAGATGACTATGAGGTGAGGTATTCTTTTATTGAGAAGCATGTACTTGCAGTAATCAGAAGCTTGAAGAAATTCAAGCATTTAGTCTCAAACAACAAGGTCCAGTTGTTGGTCTCTCATGCTGGGGTTAAAGACTTCCTCCTCAACAAGGATTTGAATGAGAAAAGGGCAGGTTGGATCACTCATGTCATGGAGTATGACATTGAGATCAAGGTCACCAAGCTGGTAAGAGGAAAAGGATTGTGTGAGCAGCTGATTTTGGGGAAGCAAAAAGAAGTATGCAATGAAGAAGAGGCTGTTTTGATAGTTCAAGACAGCCATGAGCCAAGTGGCACTCAAGAAGAAAATAATGTTGTCCCCACTCCTTGCTGGACCCAAGGTATAATGCACTTCCTAAGCATAGGCCTATGCCCTCCAGAGATGAACAAGACCCAAAGAAGACACTTCAGATTGCAGGCTGTCCCATATGCCATTGTTGATGGAGTTTTGTTCAAGAAAGATGTGAATGGAGTGCTGCTGAGATGCATTAGCACAAATCAGATTCATAGGGTGTTGGAAGAGTTCCATGGTGGACCAGCTGGTGGTCATTTTGCACCAAGAGTGACAGCTCTAAAAATCATGAAGGCTGGTTATTATTGGCCCAAGATTTTCAGTGATTGCTTTGCATGGATCAAAAGGTGCAAGAATTGTGCATTCTTCACAGGTAAAGAGAGACTTGCTGCCCTTCCATTGCATCCAATCTCAGTTGACCAGCCATTCATGCAATGGGGTTTGGACTTCATTGGAGTCATTAATCCCAATTCAAGCCAAGGGCACAAATGGATTTTGACAGCCACGCAGACTACTTCACCAAGTGGATCAAGCAAAGAGCACTCAAAGAAGCAAATGAGTCTAGCATCTTAGACTTCTATGAGGGCATAGTAACCAGATTTGGCATACCTGCTACAATAATCTCAGATAATGCATTAGCATTCATTGGATCCAAGGTGACTGAGTGGGCTGTCAAGAACGGGATCTACCTAAGTACTTCATCAAACTATTACCCTCAAGGTAATGGCCAGGATGAATCTACAAACAAGAACTTGTTGAGGATCATTAGGAGGACTCTTGATGAGAATCAGAGGTCTTGGCATACCAAACTGAAATCAGCCTTATGGGCTGATAGGATAACTCCCAAGAGATCCACAGGTAACTCTCCATTCAGGCTTGTTTATGGAAGAGAGGCAATCTTGCCCATGTCACTTGAGTTGCCAACATTGGAACTCATGAAGCAGTTAGAGTTGCTAGAGTTTGGGCCCATGGAGGTGAGATATGCAGAGTTGATGGAGCTCCAAGAGATCAGAGATCAGGCATCCCAAGCAATGGAGAAGGATCAAGCTTTGATCAAGAAGACCTTTGATAGGAAGGCCAAGAGTAGATCTTTCCAAGTTGGAGATCTAGTGTTAAAATGGGATGCAGATAGAGCAAAACCGGGAAGGCATTCAAAATTTGATGCCATTTGGAGTGGCCCATACATGGTCACAAAGTGTAAGGACAACAATGCCTTCCAATTGTCTTCATTGGATGGTGAAGAACTGCAGATTCCAGTCAATGGAATCTATCTAAAGCATTGCTACTAAAGGGAAATTCTCCACCTTGTAAATATTAGCTTAGGTTTTCATTCCTCCAAGTGCTTGTGCACATTGTTTTGTTGTAGGTTGTTTTGCTTTCCCTAAGTGCTTTGGCACAGCTTGCTGTTCCTGGGAATGTGTTTGCAGGCCTTGCTCCATCAGGTGATTTTCCATGTTCCTCTTTGCAACGTTCTAGTCAGTTGGGGTATTAAATAGAGAATCAAGTGACTCCATGCCCAATGGATTGCTTCAGGCAACTGGTAACTTCATCCAGCAGGTAGATGACCCCTCTGAGTCGCCAAAATTGTTATCCCAAATGTGCCCCCTGCTCATTTTGTGGCTAACTCCTTTACATCTTTCCTTCTCTTGTGCCTCAGTCAGAATATTTTGTTTTCCAAGCACTCAAAACCTTCTGGAAATGGCACCATTGGATAGAGCTCTTTCTCATCTTTCCAGAAAGGTAAATTTTTCCTCCTAACTCCACGTATTTTTCAAGTTATGGCTCAGTGGAGTTTTGGTGGGAAATTTTTCCCTAGAAGGCCCGCAGCCAATCAGGAGCTGCCACGTGTCCAAGGGAAAAAACACCAAGCGACCCGAAGGAAAAAATGGTCAGGAAGGGCCCACCCAATCAAAATGTGCCATGTGGCACCTGGAGTGGCGGAGTGGGGAAAATTTGAAAAATGTTCCAAAGACCAAACGGGTAAAAATTCAAACTTTTTGCCCGCCGATCCGATTTTGGCCTATTTTTGCCCTAAAACTTCAAATCGCCATAACTTTCGATCCAGAGCTCTAGATTTTCACGTTCTTTATATCAATGGAAATCTGGTGAAATTATCTACAAGATTCCATGGTCAATTTTGAATTTTGGTTCAGTTTTGAGGGAGAAAATCAAAAACACTTCTGGTATGCGCCCATGGACAGAACTGACGTTTCAACAACCAATTTTAATGCAAAATGGGTCGCATTCTTCTCCAGCATGGTCAAAAATGTCAGGGCATGGGTTTGTAAGGACCTCCATGTTGTTTTTAATGCATTTTGGTCAATGAGGAATGGCTCCCACGTTTTTTCACATTTTCTCTCTCCTGGGCTCGACCCATGCACTGTAAAAGCCAGATTTGGCTCATTTTTCAAAGGTGGAACACTTTTTTGCACAACAAGCTTCTGTTTTCACCTTCAACAAGTGATTTTGGAAGTATCAGACCTTCCAGGGATTGTAACAGGTTTTTCTACCTCTTTGGTGTTGGAATACAAGGATTTTGATGTTGAAAATCACAATGCAGGCTCTGTGAATGCTTTTCCTTTTCAGATGTGTTGTTTGTTTCATTTCAAACCCTTGATTACAGCTTATCAACCTGTGCATGATGTTTTATGTTACAATTTCTGATTTGTGTCAATTTTCATGAGCAAGAAGTGCTCACCACTCCTTTGGTGTATCACCCTTATCAGTTTAGTTTCAATTTTTGCATTTCTTATCCCTGTCTCCTTGCAAATTAGGATAAAATTAGGATCTCGAACCTCTCAGCTTGTGCAAATAATAGATCTCCCACACTTGGAGAGAGGTTTCATTGTTGTGCAATCACTGGATGCCCTAAACATCAACTTAGAACCTTGATTTACATTCGAGGGGAGAGAGAGTAGATGACCCCTCCGAGTTGCCAAAATTGTTATCAAAATGTTGTGCTCAATGGCTAACTCCTCTCATTATTCCCTCTCTTGTGCCTCAGTCACAAAATTTTGCTTTTCAGTGCACTCAAAACCTTCCTGAAATGGCACCATTGGATATAGCTCTTTCTCTGCGAAAGGTAAAGTTTTCCTCCTAACTCCATGTATTTTTCAAGTTATGGCTCGGCGTGCATTTGCGTGTGTGTTTGCGTATGCGTGCACGTGCACGTGTAGGTGTGGGTGTGCGTGTGCGTGTGCGTGTGCTTGTGGGAGTGCGTTTGCGTGTGCGTGTGCATGCACATGTTCGTATGCGTGTGCTTGTGCGTGTGTGTGTGCGCGTATGCGAGTGCGTGTGTGCGTTGCGAGTGCACGTGTTCATGTTCATGTGAGTGTGCATGTGGGTGTGTGTGTGTTCATGTGTGTTTGTGTGTGTGTGAGTGCGTGTGCGTGTGCGAGTGTATGTGCGTGTGTGTGTGCTTGTGTGTGCGTGTGTGTGTGTGCGTGTGCTTGTGCATTTACGTGTGCGTGAGCGTGTGTGTGTGCGTGTGCGTGTGCGTGTGTGTTTGCGTGTGCGTTTGCGTATGCGTGTGCGTATGCATGTGTGTTTATGTGTGTTAGTACATGTGTGAGTACGTGTGCGTGTGCGTGTGCGTGTGCGTGTGGTGTGCATGTGTGTTCATGTGCGAAATGCAGTGTGCGTGCGTGTGTGTGTATGTGTGTGTGCGTGTGTACGTGCGTGTGCGTGTGCAGTGTGTGTGCATGCTGTGTGTGTGTGCTGTGCGTGTGTGTGTGCGTGTGCATGTTGCGTGTGCGTGAGCATGTGGGTGTGCGTGTGTGTGTGCATGTGCGTGTGCGCATGCGTTTGCATGATTGCTGAAGCGTCGTTTGCGTGTGCGCGTGCACGTGCGCGTGTGGTGTGGGTGTGGTGTGTGTGCATGTGCGTGTGTGTGTGTGCATGTGTGTGTGTGTGCATGTGTGTGTGCTGTGCACTGTGGGAGTGCGTTTGCGTGTGCATGTGTGTGCGTGTGTCCGTATGCATGTGCTTGTGCGTGTACATCTGCGTGTGCATGTGCATGTTCAAGTGCACGTGTTCGTGTTCGTGTGCGTGTCCATGTGGGTGTGCGTGTGTTCATGTGTGTTTGTGTGTGCGTGCGATGCGTGTGTGCGCGCACGTGTGAAAAGCGTGTCCGTGTGTGTGCTTACATGTGTGTGTGTGCGTGCGTGCGTGTGCGTGTGCAGTGATTGTGCATGTGCGTGTGCATTTACGTGTGTGTGAGCGTGTGTGTGTGCGTATGTGTGTGCATGTGCGTGTGTGCATGCATTTATGTGTGCATGTGCATTGATGTGCAGTGCGTGTGCGTATGCATGTGTGTGTTTACATGTGTGAGCACTTGTGCGTGTGCGTGTGGGTGTGCATGTGTGCATGTGTGTGTGTGCGTGTGCGAGTGTGCGTGTGCGTGCGAGTATGTGTCCGTGTGCATGTGTGCTTGCGTGTGCGTGTGCGTGCGTGCATGTGCGTGTGCATTTATGTGTGCGTGAGCGTGTGGGTGTGTGTGTGCTTGTGCGTGTGCGTGTGCGCATTCATTTTCCCACGCGTGCATGTGCACGTGTTGGTGTGCGTGTGCGTGTGTGTGTGCATGTTCCATGCGTGTGCGTCAGGAGTGTGTTTACGTGTACGCGTGTGCATGACATGTATGCGTATGCGTGTGCTTGTGCGTGTGTGTGTGCACATACGTGTGCGTGTGCGTGCATGTGTGTGCAGATGCGTGTGCTTTGTGTGTGTGTGTGTGCACACGTGTGCGTGTGCATGTGTGTGCGTGTGTGAGTGCACGTGTTTGTGTTCGTGTGCATGTGCGTGTGGGTGTGCGTGTGTTCATGTGTGTGTGAGTGCGCGATGCGTGTGCGTGTGTGTGTGTGCATGTATGTGTGCTTGTGTGTGTGTGTGTGTGCATGCGTGTGCGTGTGCGTTGCGTGTGCATTTATGTGTGTGTGTGCGGTGTGTGTGTGTGTGCGTGTGCACTTGCGTGTGCGTATGCATTTGCGTGTGCATTTATGTGTGTGTGAGCGTGTGTGTATGCTTGTGCATTTGTGTGTGTGAGTATGTGTGCGTGTGCGTGTGCCTGTAGGAGTGCATTTGAGTGTGCGTGTACGTGTGATTTGCCCATGTGTGCGTGTGCTGTGTGTGTGTGCGTGTGCGTGTGCGTGTGCGTGTGCATGTGTGTGTGCGTGTTTGTGTGCGTGTGCATGTGTGTGTGCGTGTTCGTGTTTGTGTGCGTGTGCATGTGCGTGTGCATGTGCGGTGATTATGTGATTGTGTGTGTTGTGTGTGCGTGTGCGCATGCATTTGCGTGTGCATTTACGTATGCGTGCACGTGCGCGTGTGTGTGTGTGTGTGTGCGTGTGCGTGTGTGTGTGCGTGTGCGTGTGCGTGTGCGTGTGCGTGTGCACGTGTGCGTGTGTGTGTGCGTGTGCGTGTGCGTGTAGGAGTGCGTTTGTGTGTGCGTGTGCGTGCACGTGTGCATATGTGTGTGTGTGTGTGCGTGTGCATGTTTGTGTGCGTGTGTACGTGTGCGTGTGTGTGTGTGTGTGTACATGTTCGTGTTCGTGTGTGTGAGCATGCGGGTGTGCGTGTGTTCATGTGTGTTTTGTGTGTGTGTGAGTGCGCGTGTGTGTGCATGCAGTGAGTGCGTGTCCGTGTGTGTGCTTGCATGTGCATGTGCATGTCCGTGTGCGAGTGCGAGTGCGTGTGCATGTGTGTGTGCGTGTGCATTTACGTGTGCGTGAGTGTGTGTGTGTGTGTGTGTGCGTGTGCGTGTGCGCGTGCGTGTGTGTTTCACGTGTACTGCGTGTGTTTATGCGTGTGCATTTGCATGTGTGAGTACGTGTGCGTGTGCTTGTCCATGTGCATGTGGGTGTGCATGTGTTCATGTGCAAATGTCTTGTGAGTGCGCGTGCTTGCGTGCGAGTACGTGTCCTTGTGCGTGTGTGCTTGCGTGTTCGTGTGCATGCATGCATGCGCGTTGCATTTGTGTGTGCGTAGGCTTTGTCGGTGTGCATGTGTGTGTGTTTGCGTGTTGTGTGCGTGTGCATGTGCATGCGTGCGTGCGTGTGTGTGCATGTGCGTGTGCGTGTGCGTGTGCATGTGCATGTGCATGTGCATGCGCATGTGCGTGTGCGTGTGCGTGTGCGTGTGCCATGGAGTGCGTTTGCGTGTGTGTGTCCCATGTGTGCGTGTCCGTATGCATGTGCTTATGCGTGTGTTGTGCGCGTCGTGTGCGTGTGCGTGTGTGTGTGTGAGTGCACGTGTTCGTGTTCGTGTGCGTGTGCATGTGGGTGTGCGTGTGTTCATGTGTGTTTGTGTGTGTGCGAGTGCGCGTGTGCATGCGAGTGCGTGTGTCCGTGTGTGTGTGCGCTTGTGTGTGCGTGTGCATGCATGCGTGTGCGAGTGCGTGTGCGTGTGCGTGTGCATTTACGTGTGCGTGAGCGTGTGTGTGTGCGTGTGCGCGTGCGCGTGTGTTTATGTGTGCGTTTGCGTACGCGTGTGCGCGTGCGTGCGTGTGTTGTGCTGTGTGTGTGTGTGTACATGTGTGTGCGTGTGCAGTGCGGAGTGCATTTGCGTGTGCGTGTGCGTGGATGTGCCGTGTGCGTGTGCTTGTGCATGTGTGTGTGTATGCGTGTGCGAGTGCACGTGTTCATGTTTGTGTGTGCGTGTGCATGTCGGTGTGCGTGTGTGTTTGTGTGTATGCGAGTGCGCATGCGCATGCGAGTGTGTGTGTGTGTGTGCGTGTGCGAGTCTATGTGCGTGTGCGTGTGCATTTGTGTGTCCGTGCATGTGTGTGTGTGTGTGTGTGTGTGTGTGTGTGTGTGCGTGTGCGTGTGCGTTTGTGTGTGCGTGCGTGTGTGTGTGCGTGTGCGTTTGCATGTGCGTGTGTATATACATGTCCGTGTGCAAGTGTGTGTGCGTGTGCGTGTGCGTGTGCGTGTGCAGCGTGTGCGTGTGCGTGAGCATTGTGTGAGTGCGTGTGCGTGTGTGTGTGCATGTGCGTGTGTGTGTGTGAGATGTGTGTGTGCATGTGCTTGAGTGTGTGCGTGTGTCCTTACTTACGTGTGTGAGTGTGCACGTGTGTGTGCGTGTGCTTGGTGCGTATGCGTGTACTTGTTTGTGTGCGAGTGCACAGGCTTTGCGTGTGCGTGTGTGTGCGTGTGCGTGCGTATGGGTATGCTTATGTGTTTGCGTGCGTGTGGGTGTGAGTGTCCGTGTGTGCGTGTGCGTGTGCGTTTGTGAGTGTGTGTGCGTGTTCGTTTGGGTGTGCGTTTGTGCTGAGTTTTGTGTGTAGTCGTGTGCGTGGGCGTGTGCATGTGCGTGGACGTGTCCATGTGCGTGTGCTTGTGCGTGTGTGTGTGCATGTGTGTGTGTGCGTGCGTGTGCGTGTGCATGTGGGTGTGTGTGTGTTCATGTGTGTTTGTGTGTGTGCAAATGTGCGTGCGCATGTGAGTGCGTGTCCATGTGCGTGTGTTCTTACGTGTGCGTGTGCATACGTGCGTGAGCGTGACCATGTGCGTGTGTGTGTGCATGTGCATTTACGTGTGCGTGTGTGTGGCGTGTGCGCATCCGTTTGCATGTGTGTGTGCATGTGCGTGTGCGTGTGCTTATGGGAGTGCGTTTGCGTGTGCGTGTGCTTGTGCGTGTGTGTGTGTGTGTGTGCGCGTGGTGTGTGTGTGCGTGTGCTTGTGTGTGTGCGTGTGCGAGTGCACGTGTTCGTGTTTGTGTGCGTGTGCATGTGGGTGTGCATGTGTTCATGTGTGTTTGTGTGTGTGCGAGTGCGCGTGCGCATGCGAGTGCATGTGTCGTGTGTGTGTGTGTGCGTGCATTTGTGTGTGCGAGTGCGAGTGCGTGTGCGTGTGTGTGTGCGTGGCGTGTGTGTGCGTGTGTGCATGCGTTTGCGTGTGCATGTGTGTGCATGTGCATGTGCGTGTGCGTGTGCGTGTGCGTGTGATTGTGCGTGTGTATGTGCATGTGCATGTGTAAGTCCGTGTGCGTGTGCGTGTGCTTATGCGTGTGTGTGTGTGTGTGTGTGCGTTTGCGAATGCGTGTGCGTGTGTGTGTGCATGTGCATGTGCGTGTACGTGTGGGTGTGCGTGTGTGCCTGAGTTTGTGTGTGCATGTGCGTGAGTGTGTGCGTGTGTGCATGTGCGTGTGTCCTTACTTACGCGTGTGAGTGTGCGTGTGCGTGTGCTTCCTGCGTGTGTGTGTGCGTTCATGGCGTGTGGCATGTGTGCGTGTGCGTGTGCGTGTGCGTGTGCGTGTTCGTGTGTGTGTGCATGTGCGTGTGCGTGTTCGTGTGGGTATGCGTTTGTGTGAGTGTTTTTGTGTGTGGGCGTGTGTGTGTGTGTGCGTGTGCGTGGGCGTGTACGTGTGCGTGTGCTTGTGCGTGTGTGTGTGTGTGCATGTGCGTGTGCGTGTGTGTGTGCACATGCGTTTGCATGTGCGTGTGCGTCTGCGTAAGTGCACTTGTTCGTGTTCGTGTGCGTGTGCATGTGGGTGTGTGTGTGTCCATGTGTGTGTGAGTGCACGTGCATGTGCCTGTGCGTGTGCACTGTGGGAGTGCGTTTGCGTGTGCGTGTGCGTGCACGTGTCCGTATGCGTGTGCTTGTGCATGTTTGTGTGCGCGTACATGTGCGTGTGCGTGTGCGACTATACGTGTTCGTGTCATCCGTCTGCGCGTGTGCATGTGGGTGCGCATGTGTTCATTTTTTTGTGTTTGTGAGTGCGCGTGCGCATGCAAGTGCGTGTTCGTGTGTGTGTGCTTGCGTGTGCGTGTGTGTGTCCGTGTCTGAGTGCGAGTGCGTGTGCATGTGCGTGTGCGTGTGCATTTACGTGTGCATGAGTGTGTGTGTGTGTGTGCATGTGCGTGTGCGTGTGCGCGTGCGTGTGTGTTTGCATACGCGTGTGTTTATGCGTGTGCATTTGTCACGTGTGTCGAGTACATGTGCATGTGCTTGTCCGTGTGCATGTGGGTGTGCATGTGTTCATGTGTGTGCGAGTGCGCGTGCGCATGCGAAGTGCGTGTCCGTGTGCGTGTGTGCTTGCGTGTTCGTGTGCGTGCGTGCGTGCGCGTTTGCATTTGTGTGTGCGTGGCGTGTGGGTGTGCGTGTGCGTGTGCGTGTGCACTATGGGAGTGCGTTTGCACGTGTGCGTGTGCGTGCGTGTCCGTATGCATGTGCTTATGCGTGTGTTGTGCGCGTACGTGTGCGTGTGCGTGTGCGCATACGTGTGCGTGTGCGTGTGTGAGTGCACGTTTTCGTGTTCGTGTGCATGTGCATGTGGGTGTGCGTGTGTTCATGTGTGTTTGTGTGTGTGCGAGTGCGCGTGCGCATGCGAGTGCGTGTCCGTGTGTGTGTGCTTGTGTGTGTGCGTGTGCATGCGTGCGTTTGCGTGTGCGTGTGCATTTACGTGTGCGTGAGTGTGT
>JADAXU010000014.1:17500-31788 GCA_018340775.1 Taxus wallichiana var. yunnanensis
GTTAAATAGAATGTCTTATACTAACTTCTATCAGCCTCCCTGTCCCAAGTCATTCACTCAGGAACGGATTAATAACATGACAACGTTATAAGGATGCTCTCGAGGACTAGGGTAAGCTGACATACTGGGTCAACCCTAGTTAACCCTGTGTGTCAAGGTACCCGAGTCTCCAAGGGTAGCCTCATAACATGACCATGTTCCTAACCAGTCCCAGAGTAAAAACTTGTTCGAGTTTAAGGTGTAAATCTTAACGATCAATGCAAAGGGTGTCGCCATAGGTCACCTGCATTATTGTATCCTCGTGAAGATCCTAATCTTCTCGAAGGTACAACCCTACAGTTGACATGTGTCGACATCCTACAAACTACCTCGGAAATATTTACATAACTTCAAGGAGTTACTTAAGTTGAGTTGAAATTAAATTTTAAGACTCTCCTATCTGGGTAGTCTTTTCCCAACCCCTGGGTTCCTCACCTTTGAGTTGCCTTACTTAATTAAGATCCATTTCACAGAGAGAAGTTTAATAAGATTTGAGATCTCGTCAAGGAGATCATTGATTCACAATAATCTTAATCAACGAAATTGGGCAGTAGCCCTAAGTCCTCTCATAAGGATGCTAACTATACCCATATGAGTTTATATCAGTTCTCAAGACTGAAATATATCTTACTTATTGTTATTAAGATATAGTGATTTAAAATCATCAGTTACGTTGTCTTGACTTAGATCATGGATAGGAAGTAATAGATTACTCTTCCTGTTTCAGCTACCTATTGAGATGTAGTTTAACCTTAACTTCTCATAAATAGTGGACTAATTTCCAATTTAGCCTTATTCATAACATAAAAGAATTACTAATCATTCACGAAGTATTCAGTCACATAATCTTTACAAGGCCTACTTAGAGAATCCAAATAACTCTATGGTATAAAATAATAAAAATGCACTTAAAATCAATCGAACCTAAGAAGATCAATCCATCAATTAAAAATGCAGCCACATAAGTAACATTTTTCCCCTTTTCATTTATTTCCAAACCATACAATTACAATTTATGCACTTCAGCATATTTGATACAATACTCAACAGCAAAAGAACAACTTTCTTCATATAGTACAAATAGAGAAATCAAATTGGAATTCATCATAAAACCAGTTAAACAATCTGAGCATCATATCAGATCTGCGTGCCTTTACCACTTACGATGACCATCTGCAAAAATTGCTAACATGGGTCAGTTCGGTGAACTGAGCATGATAAGCACTAATTCTTAAAACAATTACATTCCACCAATTGTTCTCATTAAACAACCTGTTCAAATGAAATCAAATCTTCAAATCCTTAAACATGAATCAGGCTAATCATCTTTCTACAATTCTAATATAACTTTAACACATAACTCATATTATAACTGCCAGTTAAACATAAATATTTTTCAGATGATTCATCCTATATATATATATATGACTAAGAAGAAACAAATGAAACCACAATATCCATCCATCTGAAAACCGAGGACAGTAATAATCCAACAAAATTACTCCATTCAAGAATGAATTCCTATCAGTACGTGTATCCGACAAATGTGCATTTAACAATTCAAGCAAAGACAGATTATAACCTCCAGCAAGTTCAACTGACGAGAATTCCTTTATACTCATAGCATTATTTCAATGACAATAATAAGTATACCACTTATACTACAATACTATTTTATAAAAGTGGATAACTGAATAACTCAACCAGGGTAATAATATAACCGTTGGTAAGGAAAGAAGACTCCGGTCAAGAGTCAGTACTTACCAGTCTCTTTTTACAAATTTAACAATCTATTCTTCTTATGCCCGTACCGTAGGGTTCACATAGAGATACAAAAGAAAAGAGCACACATAATTTCCAGACAAGGGAGAGAATATTTTCCTATTCAAAAAGCTCTATATCAACATATACTTTACAATCTAAGAGAAAGAACAGAGGCATTCAGATCTCCATTCCAAACAAGTTCAGGACAGTACCAACTTTCCAGGAGCAAAACATATACAATCAATCTTGAATTCATTTAGGGAAGAAAGAAAGCAAGAAATCAACTCCCAAGTTTACCATTAGTTCCCAAACCGGTAGAACCGTTTAAAAGGTCACCCTACGATCTCTAGGGTCTTGAAATTACATATTAACAAAACCGCAGATTGATATAAACGAAAGACACATACGTTCCAATATCAGACCACAATCCTGATCCAATTAAAACAGTCTATCCTTCACCCAGGACTCAAATCATTTTAGACTACGAGTTAGGGTAACTGCTATCGTTGCATACCAACAGGTTACACTGACTATCTACATTGGATAATTTGTTATTGCATTCAAGGATACCAAACAAATAGCACTTCCAATGATAATAAATGAATTCTATTAACAGATTTCAAGGTCGCTACAGGAAACATCACGAAGTCATTCATATTCTAGTATAAAAACTGATTTCCATCCATGCAGATCTAAAATTTCCCATACGCTGTTAGGGAACAGAGTTTCCCCAAAGCAAGATTTCTCCCAGTCAGACTGTGTTCCCATTAACCAAGTAAAATCATAAAGAAAACACAATTAAACTAAATATTTCATTCCTTACAGAACCCATAACCATTGACCATCCAGACCCTTTTCTGCAGAGGTACAAACTTGTAATCAACATATTTCATATGCATGCCTCTAAACAGTCGAGCTCTATAGAAGGAATTACAGTTTCCTCTAAATCCATCTATATATTCACCTGAAGCTATCAAGAAACAAAAAGAGCTCATACGACCAAACGATAATCATTAAACCAACCAAATAAGACACAACAATTTCTTTTCATGTCAATCCTCAATCAAGAAATCACCCAGCAGAATGTCTAACATGGTACAGTTAGGAACCCATTACCTCAGTCGATCAAGAAGCAAGGAACAACATATACCGAAGTCGAATCCCTATGTATTCACAACAAGGACTTCAACAGAAGTCAATCCAAAATGTAAACACAATGGGGACTTCAACAGAAGTCGAACGAATATGAAAACATAGCAAGGACTTCAACAGAAGTCGAGTTCATAAGTAATCACAAAAACACCTCAACAGAAGATGAATCCATAAAGTAAACACAGCAAATTCCATAAAATAAACAGCGAGGACTTCAAGTGATTCCATAAAATAAACACAAAGCAAGGACTTCAAAAAAGTTGATTCCATAAAATAAACAAGCAAGGACTTGAGAAGTTCAAATCTAAAGTATACTCAGCAAAGATTCAACAAAAGTTCAACAACATGTTAAAGGACAAGGACTCAATGAAGTCGATCCATAAAATAAATACAACAAAACATTTCAACAGAGTCTTCGCATAACCAGGATTCCTAAATCCACAAGAAAAGAAGAACCCAATACATTGCTTCAAACCAACTGTGCAAAGATCACCTGAACAGAGTTGTTTTAATGAAAGCATTTGAAGGAAAGCAAGATTTTTAAAAGT
Source organism: Taxus wallichiana var. yunnanensis (assembly GCA_018340775.1). Taxonomy (NCBI): domain Eukaryota; kingdom Viridiplantae; phylum Streptophyta; class Pinopsida; order Cupressales; family Taxaceae; genus Taxus; species Taxus wallichiana. The sequence continues at coordinate 21,004 of JADAXU010000014.1, forward strand.
TAGGGCCTATCATGCCTGATAGTGTCGCTTAAAAATCTGAAGAAGACCTCTGAATGTGCTCGCACCTTCTCTTCTTCTTCCACGATAGATTAAACAACAATAAATTGTTACCTTCATGCCTTATAAACTTTCCCCGACAGAGAAGGAAGCTAGAAATTCTCAAAGTTGCCATGCAACACAGAGTAGATGACTGGTTCGAAGAACCAGTGCTCAAGCAGAGTGAAAAATGGAATGCATGGAAAACCAAACAACCAAACAATATTCCATTTGCATGCCTTCCCAAGCAATCCGTGCTCGGGAACCGAAGTTCATTAATTGCATTAACTCCCATCTTCCCACCTATTCTCCATTGCCACCGACCGCCAAAGTTGGTGATCGCCAAAAGAAAACAAACAAACATTCCCATACTTGGTGATACTGCCACGTCAGGTCATATAGCCATTTGCAACCTCCGCCAAATCTGACAGCATCCCAAGTCCTTCAATCCTTATCCCCTCATAAATGCCATGGAAACCACCACCCATGACTCGCGCCCTTCATAGGTCCCCCTCCATTCTTATCATTAGTTAAGATAGGTTAGAAACATAGGTTAGATCATAGGGTAAGACATTAGTCTTACTTCCATAGCGCTAGAAGAAGTTAACCTTAGGAGCATTAAGCTTATAGTTTAGGGCTAGGTTAGATTAGCAATTATTTAACCAATAGGTTATAGTTTAGGTTAAGGTTATTAACCTTAACGAATCCAGTCTAGGTCTCCCAAGTAGGACCAATCAGTATTAGAGCCAAACAGGGTAAAACATTCCTGTAAAGGATCCTATCTGGCATTGCTAATTAAGCTTACTGTATACCCAAGAACATCTTACCTGGCTTAAGGTCTAGGCCTTCCTGATGTTATGATATCTGGAACCAAATTTCATTTATCATGATCAGCCTGAGTTAAACTCCTAATTGTTCATTCAAACTCATTCAGACCTTGTAACTTTCGTAAGGTCCATAAATTTTGTTCATCCTGAATAAGCTTAAAACATTCCTTGGATCGATGCAACTGATCCAAGGCTGAGTCAAAGATCTTCAAGAGCAAAGGAGATACAATCCATATCAAGCATGACTTCACAACCCAAAGGAACATGTCCTTATACAGAAGAAATCATATATCAACACTTGAATGCTCAGGAGGAAGTAACAATAGTTCAGGGTGTTACATGCTTCCCTCCTAAAAGATTCATCGTCCCGATGATTACATATTTTGATTTACCTTCAGGTCAATCAATTTATTAGTTCACAATACAAAAGACCAATTCCAACATGAATTATTTCATAAATCAATGTCATGATACAATTTATTCAACCTGAATAATGTTTGCCTCAAGCTGGCTTTCATAAAGACATGAAAAAGATAAGTTCATAATAATTTTTTTTTGTCAACAGATTCCATTCTGTTCAAAAAGAAAGGGAAAAGCAACTTTCATCTCTTCCAGATTTTCCCAAGTTGCACTCTCTTCATTAAACTGGTCCCACTGGACCTTACATTGTTGTATTTCATGATTTCTCAAATGCAATTGGTGAGTTTCCAGCACTCGTGTGGGTTTAACCATGATTATTCCTGGGTCTTGGACCTGCAAGGAATTCAATTTAAAACATGTGACAAGTCTGAAATGTATTTCTTAAGCAAAGAAATATGGAAAACATCATGCATGCGAGACAAAGTAGGTGGTAATGCTAATCGATAAGCTACAGGATTGATTATTTCGACAATTTTGAAAGGTCCCACGTAATGAGGTGACAACTTGGCAGCCTTGCCAAAAGTTATAGAACTCTTTCTGGGTTTAACACGAAGAAAAACCTTTTCACCAAGTTCAAACCTTTCGATCAACCACTTTAGGTCAGCATAGCTCTTCTACCTATCTGCTGCTTCTTTCAATCGTTCACGAATCATCTTAACTTGTTGTTCCATTTCAGTGAGGATTTCTGGCCCAATTACCACTCTATCCTCAATACTATCCCAACTAACAGGGGTTCTGCACTTTCTTCCATAAAGTGCCTCAAAAGGTGCCATTTTAAGAGATGAGTGATAAGTGTTGTTGTATGCGAACTCAACTAATGGAAGATACTCTTCCCATTTATATTGTTGATCCATGCAATACATTCGCAACATATCTTCCAACACTTGATTTACTCTCTCAGTTTGTCCATCCGTTTCGGATGATATGCAGAACTGAAGTTTAGTTTCGTTCCAAGAGCTGTATTAAGCGTTTGCCAAAATCTTGATGTCATTCTAGGATCCCTGTCAGATATAATCAATTTTGGTACTCCATGTAACCTGAAAATTTCGTGCACGAATCTTTTTGCTAACACTGGAGAATCATCCTTTAGATTTCCAGCGATGAAATGAGCTACCTTTGTTAGTTTGTCTACAACTACCAAGATAACATCATGTTTATTTCTCGACATAGGCAACCCTTGTACAAAGTCCATGCTTATTACTTGCCATTTATACTGCGGTATGCTATGGGGATATAATAGTCCAGCAGGGTGCATGTGTTCTGCCTTAACCCGCTGACATTCCAGACAATGTGTCACAAAATCAATAACATCCTTTTTCATACCTTTCCAAAAGTATTGTTGTTTTAGATCAGCAAGCATTTTTGTGATACCCGGGTGTCCAGAGAAGGGTGAATTATGAAATTCAACTAACAATTTCTTTCTCAAATCATTTAACAAAGGTACATATACCCTGTTTTCATAACGTAAGATTCCTTCATTATCAAAATGAAAACCTTTATACCTTTCATCTTTTGGTTCTGCAGCAAGTGCTGCTTTTACTTGCTGAAAGTATATATCAGATTCTGAGGCACTTTTTACCTCATCTTTAAACTGAGTTCTTAATGTTATAAGAGCATAAATGTGCTTCCTACGACTTAGAGCATCTACTACTCTATTCTCTTTCCCTTTGATGTAGCTAATATCAAAATCATATTGAGATAAAAACTCTAACCACCTTCGTTGTCTTGCATTTAGATTAGGCTGAGTGAAAATATATTTCAGCCCTAAGTGATCAGTTTTCAACTCAAAAGGTTTCCCAAGTAAATAGTGCCTCCATACTTGAAGCATGAACAATTGCAGCAAGCTCTAAATCATGAGGGGCATAATTCAGCTCATGTAACTTAAGTTTTCTACTTTCATATGCTATGACTTGATCATTTTGTAACAAAACACCTCCAAGGCCTTCCCCAGAAGCATCCGTTACAACAGTAAAGTTCCCATTAGGGTCTGGTATAGCTAATATAGGTGCTGAAGTCAACTGGCTTTTCAAACTTTTGAAAGTAGTTTCACACTTATCATTCCAAATAAATTTCTTATCCTTCTTCTGCAATGAAGTTATCGGTGCAGCCACTTTAGAAAAATCCTTAACAAATTTTCTATAATAACCAGCAAGGCCCATGAAGCTTCTTACTTCATGTACATTCTTTGGTGCAGGCCACTCGGTTATTGCCACTATTTTTGAAGGATCTACTGCAATTCCCTCTTTACTAATGACATGACCCAAATAGTGAACTTCAGTATCAAAGAAAGAACATTTGGATAACTTACCGTACAACTTTCTTTTTCTCAATATTTCCAAAACTATCTTCAAATGCTCATTGTGCTCTTCGACACTTTTAGAATATATGAGAATATCATCCAAGAATACAAGCACAAACTTGTCCAAATATTCTTGAAAGATATTATTCATTAAGTTCATAAAAGTTGCGGGTGCATTAGTTAATCCAAAGGGTAAAACCGTGAACTCATAATGTCCGTACCTGGTTCGGAAAGTTGTTTTATGAATATCTTCTTCTCTAATCCTTAATTGATGATAACCAGATCGAAGATCTATCTTGGAATAAACCGCTGCTCCATGCATCTGATCAAATAGATCATCAATCCTTGGAAGTGGGTATCTATTCTTAATTGTTGCTTTGTTCAACATCGATAATCAATACATAGTCTAAGTGTTCCGTCTTTCTTTTTTACAAATATTACTGGCGCTCCCCAAGGTGAAACACTTGGTCTAATCAAACCCTTAGACAAAAGTTCTTGCAATTGTGCCTTAAGCTCGACTAACTCTGTAGTAGTCATCCGATAAGGTGCCTTAGAAATAGGTTCCATCCCTGGTTTGATTTCAATGGTGAAATCAAATTCCCTCTTGGGTGGTAAACCTAGTAATTCCTCGGAAATACATCCTTGAAACTTTGCAACAGTGGGAATCATTTCATGGAATCACCATCTTCTTCTGAAAATTTAGATATCTTTACTGCATATAAGGTACATCCTTTGTTTTTAGCCTTTTTAAGTTGCATAGCTGACAGTTTTCTAACTGAAATTTCCCGTTTCACACCTTGAATCTCTGCTGCTTTCAGCCGATCATCTAAACATCTTATATTCTTTTCAAAGTAGTCTACTTTTGCTTTATGGTCAGCTAACCAATTGACACCGATGACAATGTCATAGGATCCCAAAGGTGTAACATAGAGGTCAACTTCCGTGGAAAAGTTAGGTAAGTCAAGGACTGCCCCAAAAAGACACATACTCATTGTATGAACAGAGTTATTACCATACTGTATAGTCCAAGATTTATCCATTTTTCCATCTTTTCTTTTAAGTTTAGAAGCAATTTTACTAGAAATAAAACATTCAGTAGCTCCTGTATCAAAAATAATAGTGACAGGTATGCCAAATAACTTACCCGGAACTTCTATAGGTGTCACTTGCTTTTGACTTGCATGCGCTCTTTGCGGCATGTATCTTATCTTTGCTTGATTATGATCATCCTTCTTCAAAGGGCACTGATTTGCATAGTGGTCTTTGCCACAATTATAGCAGCCTCCTACAGGTCCCTTTTTAGGCTCAAAATTACTTCCAGCCTTAAAATTATCACGTTGTCCTCCATAGGGCTTCTGCCCATTGTTATAATTTTTGGCAAAACTATCCCTTACATTTCCAGCAGGCTTATTCGCTATCATTTTCTTACTATTATCCATTGGAAACTTACTTCTGTTTCCAAACTTTTTCCATGGCCCCTTCTTGGGTGCAAGTGAAGTTGAAGAAGGGTTTGCAATCTTCTTCCGCACTTCCTCTTTATGAGCAGAAATAGCCTTTAATTTTTGTTCTTGCCTTATGGCCTTTTCAACAACCCCTTCCATAGTGGTTGGGCTGTGAACATCGACCTCTCCTCCTATCACGGGATTTAGTCCCATGATAAATTTCCATATTCGAACTTCTCGTCGGTTTGATATTGTGATGTACGTACTTGAGGAGTTTAAGTAAACCGCTCCCAGTATTCAATTACAATTAGCTTCCCTTGAGCTAAGTTCTAGAATTCTGTCATTTTCTGATCATAGAAAAGTTGTGGCAGCCAACGTTGCCTAAAATAGCCTTTAAATTGATCCCAAGTGATATTGGTCTCATGATATTTAGCTCACTTCTACGGCTGTCCCACCATGAAGATGCTTCGTGGGAAAGCTGATAGGCTCCCCAAATAGCTTTGGTTTCCTCAGAGAAGTTTCTTATTGCAAAGTACTTCTCCATCTTGCTGAGCCAGTTCTCAGCTCCATCTCCTAATGTGGTGCCATCATATTTAGGTGGACTTATCCTTTTTATATCATTAGTGAGTTCCGCTGCCAACCTGGCCTTTTTGTTTTCTGGTTGGACAGGTACATTTCAGTGTTATTACCAACACCCATATTGGGGTTGTCCTCAGGAGGTAGTTGATTGTCGTTACCAGCTTCTTCATCCTCCTCATTTCCCATTACTTGTTGTTCAAGTACAGCCAAATGATCTCTTGTGTCCAATAGGGCAGCAAGGATCTCATCAAGTTTTTGGGTTGTTGCTGCCCCTTCCCTTGGTGGAGCATTATTCGCAACGTTCCCTCTTGTTCTAACCATTTTCTGTTACAAGAAAATTTAGGTTTTTATCAGATTATGGACACAATAGGTCCAAGAGCTGTAACCTTCAGCTCTGATACCAAGATGTAACATTCCCATTTTAGTACATATTAGAACAAGATTTTTTTTTTTTTTGATAAGTGCTTTCTAGTTCTAAATACATAATTTAGAACTCACAGATCATAACAATCATTCTTATAATAGATAACCATATGCAGCTGTAATGACTCGGTGTACCACCGATCTATTCATTCCATGACTCGGTGATCTACCGATCTATTCATGAGTATCATAGAGTTGGCATTTTTATTTTAACACTTCACTCTTGCGGTTCTCTTCCCTAATCTAGGATTTCAGAATGCTCTATCCAAGGAACCTATCTGAATAATTGTTACCATTATTCATTGGCATCACATCCCTCAGACTAGGTGACATAGGACAACGCAATCAGCAGCTTGCGATACTTTGGCCAAAGATTTGAAACATACTGTTCATGTCTCGTATTCCTTGACGCATACTCATCAATCTGGAATACGTCCTTCACCCCACTCGATGTTAAATAGAATGTCTTATACTGACTTCTGTCAGCCTCCCTATCCCAAGTCATTCACTCAGGAATGGATTAATAACATGACAAACGTTATAAGGATGCTCTCGAGGACTAGGGTAAGCTGACATACTGGGTCAACCCTAGTTAACCCTATGTGTCAAGGTACCCCGAGTCTCCAAGGGCAGCCTCATAACATGACCATGTTCCTAACCAGTCCCAGAGTAAAAACTTGTTCGAGTTTAAGGTGTAAATCTTAACGATCAATGCAAAGGGTGTCACCATAGGTCACCTGCATTATTGTATCCTCGTGAAGATCCTAATCTTCTCGAAGGTACAACCCTGCAGTTGACATGTGTCGACATCCTACAAACCACCTCGGAAAGATTTACATAACTTCAAGGAGTTACTTAAGTTGAGTTGAAATTAAATTTTAAGACTCTCCTATCTAGGTAGTCTTTTCCCAACCCCTGGGTTCCTCACCTTTGAGTTGCCTTACTTAATTAAGATCCATTTCACAGAGAGAAGTTTAATAAGATTTGAGATCTCGTCAAGGAGATCATTGGTTCACAATAATCTTAATCAACGTAATTGGGCAATAGCCCTAAGTCCTCTCATAAGGATGCTAACTATACCCATATGAGTTTATATCAGTTCCCAAGACTGAAATATATCTTACTTATTGTTATTAAGATATAGTGATTTAAAATCATCAGTTACGTTGTCTTGACTTAGATCATGGATAGGGAGTAATAGATTACTCTTCCCGTTTCAGCTACCTATTGAGGTGTAGTTTAACCTTAACTTCTCGAAAGGCAGTGGACTAATTTCCAATTTAGCCTTATTCATAACATAAAAGAATTACTAATCATTCATGAAGTATTCAGTCACATAATCTTTACAAGGCCTACTTAGAGAATCCAAATAACTCTATGGTATAAAATAATAAAAATGCACTTAAAATCAATCGAACCTAAGAAGATCAATCCATCAATTAAAAATGCAGCCACATAAGTAACATTTTTCCCCTTTTCATTTATTTCCAAGCCATACAATTACAATTTATGCACTTGACATATTTGATACAATACTCAACAGCAAAAGAACAACTTTCTTCATATAGTACAAATAGAGAAATCAAATTGGAATTCATCATAAAACCAGTTAAACAATCTGAGCATCATATCAGATTTGCGTGCCTTTACCACTTACGATGACCATCTGCAAAAATTGCTAACACGGGTCAGTTCGGTGAACTGAGCATGATAAGCACTAATTCTTAAAACAATTGCATTCCACCAATTGTTCTCATTAAACAACCTGTTCAAATGAAATCAAATCTTCAAATCCTTAAACATGAATCAGGCTAATCATCTTTCTACAATTCTAATATAACTTTAACACATAACTCATATTATAACTGCCAGTTAAACATAAATATTTTTTAGATGATTCATCCTATACATATATATAGTCTAAGAAGAAACAAATGAAACCACAATATCCATCCATCTGAAAACCGAGGACAGTAATAATCCAACAAAATTACTCCATTCAAGAATGAATTCCTATCAGTACGTGTTTCCGACAAATGTGCATTTAACAATTCAAGCAAAGACAAGATTATAACCTCCAAGTGAAGTTCAACTGACATGAATTCCTTTATACTCATAGCATTATTTCAATGACAATAATAAGTATACCACTTATACTACAATACTATTTTATAAAAGTGGATAATTTGAATAACTCAACCGGGGTAATAATATAATCGTTGGTAAGGAAAGAAGACTCGGTCAAAAGTCGGTACTTACCAGTCTCTTTTACAAATTTAACAATCTATTCTTCTTATGCCCGTACCGTAGGGTTCACATAGAGATACAAAAGAAAAGAGCACACATAATTTCCAGACAAGGGAGAGAATATTTTCCTATTCAAAAAGCTCTATATCAACATATACTTTACAATCTAAGAGAAAGAACAGAGGCATTCAGATCTCCATTCCAAACAAGTTCAGGACAGTACCAACTTTCCAAGAGCAAAACATATACAATCAATCTTGAATTCATTTAGGGAAGAAAGAAAGCAAGAAATCAACTCCCAAGTTTACCATTAGTTCCCAAACCGGTAGAACCATTTAAAAGGTCACCCTATGATCTCTAGGGTCTTGAAATTACATATTAACAAAACCACAGATTGATATAAATGAAAGACACATACGTTCCAATATCAGACCACAATCCTGATCCAATTAAACAATCTATCCTTCACCCAGGACTCGAATCATTTTAGACTACGAGTTAGGGTAACTCTTATATCGTTGCATACCAACAAGGTTACACTGACTATCTACATTGGATAATTTGTTATTGCATTCAAGGATACCAAACAAATAGCACTTCCAATGATAATAAATGAATTCTATTAATGATTTCAAGGTCGCTACAGGAAACATCACGAAGTCATTCATATTCTAGTATAAAAACTGATTTCCATCCATGCAGATCTAAAATTTCCCATACGCTGTTAGGGAACAGAGTTTCCCCAAAGCAATATTTCTCCCAGTCAGACTGTGTTCCCATTAACCAAGTAAAATCATAAAGAAAACACAATTAAACTAAATATTTCATTCCTTACAGAACCCATAACCATTGACCATCCAGACCCTTTTCTGCAGAGGTACAGACTTGTAATCAACATATTTCATATGCATGCCTCTAAACCAGTCGAGCTCTATAGAAGGAATTACAGTTTCCTCTAAATCCATCTATATATTCACCTGAAGCTATCAAGAAACAAAAAGAGCTCATACGACCAAACGATAATCATTAAACCAACCAAATAAGACAACAATTTCTTTTCATGTCAATCCTCAATCAAGAAATCACCAACAGAATGTCTAACATGGTACAGTTAGGAACCCATTACCAGGATAGGTAAGAAACATAGGCTAGATCATAGGGTAAGACATTAGTCTTGCATCCATAGCACTAGAAGAAGTTAACTCTTAGGAGTATTAAGCTTATAGTTTAGGGCTAGGTTAGATTAGTAATTTTTAACCAATAGGTTATAGTTTAGGTTAAGGTTATTAACACTGAAGGCAGATCAGATCTAGGTCTCCCAAGTAGGACCAATCAGTATTAGAGATAAACAGGGTAAAACATTCCTGTAAAGGATCCTATCTGGCATTGCTAATTAAGCTTATGGTATACCCAAGAACATCTTACCTGGCTTAAGGTCTAGGCCTTCCTGATGTTACGATATCTAGAACCAAATTTCATTTATCATGATCAGCCTGAGTTAAACTCCGGGATTGTTCATTCAAACTCATTCAGACCTTGTAACTTTTGTAAGGTCCATAAATTTTGTTCATCCTGAATAAGCTTAAAACATTCCTTGGATCAATGCAAGTGATCCAGTGAATCAAAGATCTTCAAGAGCAAAGGAGATATAATCCATATCAATCATGACTTTACAACCCAAAGTAACATTCCTTCTATAGAAGAAATCATATATCAACACTTGAATGCTCGGGAGGAAGTAACAATAGTTCGGGGTGTTACATGCTTCCCTCTTAAAAGATTCATCATCTCGATGATTACATATTTTGATTTACCTTGAGTCAATCAATTTATTAGTTCACAATACAAAAGACCAATTCCAAAATGAATTATTTCATAAATCAATTTCATGATACAATTTATTTAACTTTGAATAATGTTTGCCTCAAGTTGGCTTACATACGAGACATGAAAAGATAAGTTCATAATAATTAATTTTTTTATTTTTATTTTCAATGATTCCATTCATTCAAAAATAAAGGGAAAAGCAACTTTCATCTCTTCGATTTTCCCAAGTTGCACTCTCTTCACTAAACTGGTCCCACTAGACCTTACATTGTTGTATTTCACGATTTCTCAAATGCAATTGGTGAGTTTCAGCACTCGTGTGGGTTTAACCATGATTATTCCGGGTCTTATACCTACTGAGGAATTCCAATTTAAAATATGTGACAAGTCTGAAATGTATTTCTTAAGCAAAGAAATATGGAAAACATCATGCATGCGAGACAAAGTAGGTGGTAATGCTAATTGATAAGCTAGGAGTTGATTATTTCAACAATTTGAAAGGTCCCACATAACGAGGTGTGACTTGGCAGCCTTGCCAAAAGTTATAGAACTCTTTTTGGGTTTAACATGAAGAAAAACCTTTTCACCAAGTTTAAACCTTGATCAACCGCTTTAGGTCAGCATAGATCTTCTACCTATCTCTGCTACTTCTTTGATCGTTCACGAATCATTTTAATTTGTTGTT
>JADAXU010000032.1:0-7500 GCA_018340775.1 Taxus wallichiana var. yunnanensis
CCCTAAAACCCAAAAACCCAAAAACATAAACCCTAAAACCCTAAACCCTAAAACCTTAAACCCTAAACTCCTAAACCCCTAACTTCCTAAAACCCTAAAACCCCTAACTCCTAAAACCCAAACCCTAAACCCTAAAACCCCTAAACACCTAAAACTCCTAAACCCTAAAAACCTAAACCCTAAACCCCAAACCCTAAACTCCAAACCCTAAACCCTAAAACCCAAACCCTAAACAGAAAAACCCTAAAACTCCTAAACCCTAAAACCTAAAACTCCTAAAACTCCTCAAAACCCTAACCCTCACAAAACCCTAAAACCCTAAACTCCCTAAACCCAGAAACCCTAAACCCTAAACCCTAAACCCTAAACCCTAAAACCCTAAAACCCTAAACCCCAAACCCTTAAAACCCTAAACCCCAAAACCCAAACCCTAAACCTAAACCCTCCAAACCCTAATCCCCTAAACCTAACCATAAACCCTAAACCCTAAACCCTAAACCCTAAACCCTAAAACCCTAAAACCCCAAACCTAAACCATAAACCCTAAACCTAAAACCCAAAACCTGAAACTCAATTTAAAACCTTAAACCCTAAACCCTAAACCTAAACCCTAAAACTCCCTAAACCCTAAAAACCCAAACCCATGAAACCCTAAACCTAAAACCCCTAAACCCTAAACCCTAAACCCTAAAACCCAAACCCTAAACTCCTAAACCCCTAAAACCCTAAAACCCTGAAAACCCTAAAACTTAAAAACCCTAAACCCAAAACTCCTAAACCCCAAAACCCCTAAACCCTAAACCCCTAAACCCAAAACCCCTAAACCCCAAAACCCCGAAACCCCCAAACCCCAAAAACTCGAAACCCCAAACCCAAAACCCCAAACCCTAAAAACCCTAAACCTAAACCCTAAACCCTAAAACCTAAAAAAAACCTAAACCCTAAAACCCTAAATCCCAAACCCTAAACCCTAAACCCTAAACCCCTAAAACCCTAAAACCCTAAACCCTAAACCCTAAAACCCTAAACCTAAACCCTAAAACCCTAAACCCTAACCAAACCCTAAAAACCCTAAAACCCTAAAACCCTAAACCCCTAAAACCCTAAAACCCTAAACCCAAAACCCTAAAACCCTAAACCTAAACCCTAAACCCTAAAACCCTAAACCCTAAACCCTAAAAACACCTAAACCCTAAAACCCTAAAAACCTAAACCCTAAACTCCAAAACTCCTAAAACCCTAAACCCTAAAAACCCTAAAACTAAACCTAAAACCCTAAATCCTAAACCCTAAACTAAACCCTAAAACTCCTATCCCTAAACCCCAAACCCTAAACCCTAAACCCTAAAACTAAAACCAAAACCCTAAACCCCTAAACCCTAAACCCAAAAACCCTCAAAACCCTAAAAACCCCTAAAACTCCCTAAACCCTAAAACCCTAAAACCTAAAAACCCTAAACCCTAAAAACCCTAAACCCTAAAACCCTAAACCCTAACCCCTGAAACCTAAAACCCTAAACCTAAACCCTAAAAACCCGAAAACCCTAAACGCCTAAACCCTAAACCCTAAACCCTAAACCCTAAAAACCCTAAACCCTAAACTCCTAAACCCTAAACCCCAAACCTAAAAACCCTAAACCCTAAAACCCTAAAACCCTAAAACCCCAAACCCTAAAACCCTAAACCCTAAACCCAAACCCTAAACCCAAAACCCTAAAAACCCTAAAACCCTAAACCCTAAACACTAAACCCTAAAACCCTAAATCCCTAAACCCTAAACCCTAAAACCCTAAAACCCTAAACCTAAAACCCAAACACCCCCAAACCCTAAACCCTAAAAACCTAAACCCTAAAAACCCAAAACCCTCAAACCCTAAAAAAACCTAAACCCAAATTTCAAGCCCTAAATCCTAAACCCTAAAAAACTTCAAAACCCTAAAACCCTAAAAACCAAAACCTAAAACCCAAAAACCTAAAACCCTAAACCCTAAACTGAACCCTAAACTCTAAACCCTAAACCCTGAAACCCCTAAACCCTAAAACTCCTAAAATCCTAAAATCTAAACCCTCAACCCAGAAACCCTAAAACCCTAAAACGTAAACCTTTAAACCCCAAAACCCCTAAACCCTGAAACCCCCTAAAACCTCTAAACCTCTTATCCTAACCCTAAAAACTACTGCAAACCTAAACCTAAACAAAAAACCTTAAACCCAAACCCTAAACCCTAAACCCCTAAACTCCTAAATCCTTAAACCCCTAAAAACTCTAAACCCTTAAACCCTAAAACCCTAAACTCCTAAAACCCTAAACCCTAAAACCCTAAACCTAAACCTCAAAACCCTAAACCTGAAAACCCTAAACCCCTAAATCCAAACTTAAACTCCTAAACCCAAACTTCCTAAACCCTAAAACCCTAAACCCTAAAACTTCCTAAACCCTAAACCCTAAACCTAAACCCTAAACCCCCTAAACCCTAAACTCCCAAACCCTAAAACCCTAAACCCTATAAAACCTAAAACCCTAAAACCCCAAAACCTAAAACTCCAAAACCTTAAACCCTAAACCCTAAACCCTAAAACCCTAAAACCCTAAACCCTAAAAAACCCAAAACCCTAAAACCCTAAACTCCTAATCCTAAACCCTAAACCCTAAACCTCTTAAACCCTAAACCCTAAACCCAAACTCCTAAACTCCTAAACCCAAAACCCAAAACCCAAACCCTGAAACTCCAAAAACCCTGAAAATTGGGTAACCCCTTAAACCCTAAACCCTAAACTCCTAAACCCTAAAACCTAAACCCCTAAAATCAAACCCAAACCCAAAACCCTAAAACCCTAAACTTGTAACCCTAAACCCAAAACTCAAACCCCTAAACCCTAACTCAAACCCAAACCCTAAAACCCAAACCCTAAATCAAACCTCAAACCCTAAACTCCTAAAACTTAAACTCCTAAACTAAAAAAACCCTAAAACCTAAACTAAACTCCCCTAAACCCTAAAACCCTAAACCCAAACCCCTAAAACCCTAAACCCTAAACCCTAAACCCCTAAAACCCTAAACCCTAAAACACCTAAACCCTAAACCCTAAACCCTAAAACCCTAAACCCTAAACCCCAAACCCTAAACCCTAAAACCCAAAACCTCCTAAAACCTAAAACCTAAACCCAAACTTCCTAAACCCTAAACCCTAAATCAAATCAAACCCTAAAAACCCTAAACCCTAAAAACCCTCAACCCAAAAACCCTAAACCCTTAAACCTAAAACCCTAAACCCTAAAACCTAAACCCAAAAACCCTAAAACCCTAAAACCCTAAACCCTAAACCACAAAACCCTAAACCCTAAACCCTAAAACCTAAACTGGAAGAAACCTTAAACCCTAAACCTAAAACCCTAAACTCAATCTAAACCCTAAACCCTAAAACCCCTAAAACCCTAAACTCTAAACCCTAAACTCTAAAACCCTAACCCTAAACCCTAAACCTAAACCCTAAACCCTAAACCCTAAAAACCCTAAAAACCCTAAAACCCAAAACCTAAACCCTAAACCTAAAACTAAAACCAAACCCTAAACCCTAAAACCCTAAAACCTCTAAACCCTAAAACCCTAAACCTAAAACCCTAAAAACCCCCAACCCTAAACCCCAAAACCCCCAAACCCAAAACCCCCAAAACCCTAAACCTAAACCCTAAACCCTAAACCCTAAACCCTAAACCCCAAACCCCAAAACCCAAACCCTAAACCCTAAACCCTAAACCCTAAAAACCACTAAACCCTAAACCCCAAACCCTAAACCCCAAACCCTAAACCCTAAACCCTAAACCCTAAACTCCCAAACCCTAAACCCTAAAACCCCAACCCTAAACCCCAAAAAAAACCCTAAACCCCTAAAACCCTAAACACCTAAACCCTAAACCCCTAAACCCAAACCCTAAACCCTAAACCCTAAAACCCAAAACCCTAAACCCTAAAACCCAAAACCCTAAAACCAAAACCCCAAACCCTAAACCCTAAAACCTAAACCCCAAACCCAAACCCAAAACCTAAACCCTAAACCCCTAAACCCTAAACCCTAAACCCAAACCCTAACCCTGAAACCCTAAAAACCCTAAAACCAAACCTAAACCCTAAAACCCCTAAACATCCTAAACCCTAAAACCCTAAAACCCTAAACCCCTAAAAACCCTAAACCCTAAACCCTCAAACCCTAAAAACCCCAAACCCAAAACCCCAAACCCCAAACCTAAAACCCTAAACCCTAAACCCCTAAAACCCTAAACCCTAAACCCAAACTCCCTAAAACCCTAAACCCCAAACCCTAAACCCTAAAACCCTAAACCCCCTAAAACCCTAAAAAACCCATAAACCCCAAACCCTAAAACCCTAAAACCCTAAAAACCCTAAACTCCTAAAAACCCTAAACCCTAAACCCTAAACCCTAAAAACCCTAAAACCCTAAACCCTAAACCCTAAAACCCTAAAAAACCCTAAACCTAAACCCTCAAAAACCCTAAACCCGAAACTCCTAAACCTAAAACCCTAAAACCCTAAAACCTAAACCCCAAAACCTAAACCCTAAACTCCTAACCCTAAAACCCTAAAACCCTAAACTCCTAAACCCTAAACCTAAACCTATAAACCCTAAACCCTAAACCCTAAACCCCAAAAACCTAAACCCTAAACCCTAAAACTCCTAAACCCCTAAACCCTAAAACCCTAAACCCTAAACTCCTAAAACCCTAAAACCCTAAACCCTAAACCCTAAACCCTAAACCCTAAACCTCAAACCCTAAACCCTAAACCTAAAACCCTAAAACCCTAAAACCCAAACCCCTAAAACCCTAAACCCTAAACCCTAAACCCTAAACCCTAAACCCTAAAACCTAAAACCTAAAACCTAAACCCTAAACCCTAAAACCCTAAACCCTAAACCCTAAACCCAAAACCCTAAACCCCTAAAACCCCAAAACCCCTAAACCCAAAAACCCTAAAACCTAAAACCCCTAAACCCTAAAACCCTAAAACCTAAACCCAAAACCTAAAAACCAGAACTAAACCCTAAACCCTTAAACCCTAAACCCTAAACCCTAAAACCTTAAAACCCAAACCCTAAAACCCTAAAACCCTAAACCCTAAAAAAACCCTAAACCCTAAAACCCTAAACCAAACTTAAACCTAAAACCCTAAACTCCTAAACCTAAACCCTAAACCCCAAACCCTAAAACCCTAAACCCCAAACCCTAAACCCTAAAACCCTAAAAACCCTAAACCCTAACCCTAAACCCTAAACCCTAAACCCTAAACTCCCCTAAACCCTAAAACCCTCAAACCCAAACCTAAACCCTAAACTCCTAAAACCCAAACCCTAAAACCCTAAAACCCCTAAACCCTAAAAAAACTCCTAAAACCCTAAAACCCTAAAACTGAAACCTAAACCCTAAACCTAAAACCCTAAACCCTAAACCCTAAACCCTAAACCCTAAAACCCTTAAAACCTAAATGACTCAAAACCAAACCCTAAACCCTAAAAACCCAAAAACCCTAAACCCTAAAACTAAAAAACCCTAAAACCTAAACTCCTAAAACCTAAAACCCTAAACCCTAAACCCAAAACCCTAAACCCTAAACCTTAAACCCTAAACCCTAAACCCTAAACTCCTAAACTCTAAACCCTAAACCCTAAAACCCCTAAACCTCAAACCCTCAAAAACTAAAACCCCTAAAACTCAAACACCTAAACCCTAAAACCCTAAACCGAAACCCTAAACCCTAAACCCGAAACCCTAAAACCCTAAAACCCTAAAACCCTAACCCCTAAACCCTAAACCCTAAACCTAAACCCTAAACCCTAAACCCTAAAACCCAAAACCCTAAACCCTAAAAACCCTATAAAAACCCTTAAACTTAAAACTCCTAAACCCTAAACCCTAAAACCCTAAAACTCTAAACTCCTAAAAACCCTAAACCCCTAAACCTAAAACAAAAAAACCCTAAACCCTAAAACCCTAAACCCTAAACCCTAAACCCTAAACCCCTAAACCCCAAACCCTAAAACCCTAAACCCCTAACCCCAAACCCTAAACCCTAAACCCTAAACCCTAAACCCCAAACCTAAAAAACCCTAAACCCAAACCCTAAAACCCCAAACCTAAAAACCCTAAACCCTAAACCCTAAACCCTAAACCCTAAACCCTCCAAAATCTCAAACCCAAACCCTAAACCCTAAACCCTAAAACCCCTAAAACCCTAAACCCCTAAAACCCTAAACCCTAAACCCTAAACCCTAAACCCTAAAACCCCAAAAACCCTAAACCATAAAACCCTAAACCCAAAAACCCTAACTCCTAAACCCTAAACCTCTAAAAACATAAAAACCCTAAACCTAAACCCTAAACCCTAAAACCCTCAACCCTAAACTCTAACCCTAAAACCCTAAACCCTAAACCCTAAAAACCCTAAAACCCCAAACCCTCTAAAACCCCAAACTTCCTAAACCCTAAAAACCCTAAACCCTCAACCCCCTAAACCCTAAAACCCTAAACCCTAAACCCTAAAAACCCTAAACCCCTAAACCCTGCAAACCCTAAACCCTAAAACCCTAAACCCTAAACCCCAAACCCTAAACTCCTAACCTAAAACCCCAAACCCTAAACCCTAAACCCTAAACCCTAAACCCTAAAACCCTAAACCCTAACCCCTAAAACCCTAAACCCCTAAAACCCTAAACCCTAAAACCCCTAAACCCTAAACCCTAAAAAACCCTAAAACCCTAAAACCCTAAACCCTAAACCCTAAAAACCCTAAACCCTAAACCCTAAAAACCCTAAACCCTAACTCCTAAACCCTAAACCCTAAAACCCTAAACCCTAAACCCTAAACCCTAAACCCTAAAACCCCAAAACCCTAAACCCTAAAACCCTAAAACCCAAAACCTAAAACCCTAAACCCTAAACTCCTAAAACCTAAATCCTAAACCCTAAACCCTAAAAAACCCTAAACCCTAAACCCTAAACCCTAAACCCTAAACCCTAAACCCAAAACCCTAAACCCTCAAAACCCTAAACTCCTAAACCCTAAACCCCAAAACCCTAAACCCTAAACCCTAAAACCCTAAACCCTAAATCCCTAAACCCTAAACCCTAAACCTGAAACCCTAAACCCTAAATCCCAAACCCTAAACCTTCCAAACCTAAACCCAAACCCTAAAACCTGAAAACCCTAAAAACCCAAACCCTAAAAACCCTAAAACCCTAAAACTCTAAACCTCTAAACCTTAAACCCTAAACCCCTAAACCCTAAACCCTAAAACCCTAAACCCAAACCCTAAACCCCTAAACCCTAAACCCCAAACCCTAAAACCCTAAACCCTAAACCTGAAACCCTAAACCCTAAAAAAACCCTAAAACCTACAAACCCAAACCCAAAACCCTAAAACCTAAACCCCTAAACCCAAAACCCTAAAAACCCTAAACCCTAAACCCTAAACCCCTTAAACCCT
>JADAXU010000032.1:10000-20000 GCA_018340775.1 Taxus wallichiana var. yunnanensis
CCTAAACTCCCAAAACCCTAAAACACCTAAACCCTAAAACCCTAAACCCTAAACCCTAAAACCCTAAACCCTAAACTAAAACCCTAAAACCCTAAACCCTAAACCCTAAAACCCTAAAACCCTAAACCCTAAAACCCTAAACCCTAAACCCTAAACCCTAAACTCCAAACCCTAAAACCCTAAAACCCTAAACCCTAAACCCTAAACCCTAAACCCTAAAACCTAAAACCCTAAACCCTAAACCTAAACCCTAAACCCTAAACCCTAAAACCCTAAACCCTTAAACCCCAAAACCCTAAACCCTAAAAACCCTAAACCCTAAAACCCTAAACCCTAAAAACTCCTAAACCCAAACCCAAACCCTAAACCCTAAACTCCTAAACCTAAACCCTAAACCCAAAACCCTAAACCTAAAAAACCCTAAACCCTAAAAACCCCAAAACCTAAACCCAAAACCCTAAACTCATAAACCCTAAAACCCTAAAACCTAAAACCCCAAACCCAAAAACCCTAAAACCCTAAAACCTAAACCCTAAAACCTAAAACCCTAAAACCTAAACCCTAAAACCCTAAACCCTAAACCCTAAACCCTAAACCCTAAACCCTAAACCCTAAAACCCTAAAACCCAAAACCCTAAACCTAAACCCTAAACCTAAAACCCTAAACCTAAACCCTAAACCCTAAACCTAAAACCCTAAACCCTAAAACCCTAAACCCTAAAACTTCCCTAAACCCTAAAACCCCTAAAAACCCTAAACCCTAAACCCTAAACCCTAAAACCCTAAACCTAACCCCTAAAACCCTAAAAACCCTAAACCCTAAACCCTAAACCCTAAAACCCTAAAACCTAAACCCTAAACCCTAAACCCTAAAACCCTAAAAACCCAAAACCCAAACCCTAAACTCCCTAAACCCAAACCCTAAAACCCTAAACAAACCCTAAACCTAACCTTAAACCCTAAACCCAAAAAACCCTAAACCCTAAAACCCTAAACCTCTAAACACTAAAACCCTAAAAACCTAAAAACCCTAAAACCCTAAACCCTAAACCCTAAACCCTAAACCTAAACTCCTAAACCCTAAACCCTAAACCCCAAAACCCTAAAACCCTAAACCCTAAAACCCTAAACCCCAAAACCCTAAACCTTAAACCCTTAAACCCAAAAACCCTAAAACCCTAAACCCTAAAACCCCCTAAACCCTAAAACCCTAAAAACCCCTAAACCCTAAAACCCAAAACTCCTAAACCCTAAAAACCTAACAAAACCCTAAACCCTAAACCCTAAACCCTAAAACCCTAAACCCTAAACCCCTAAAACCCTAAACCCTAAACCCTAAAAAACCCTAAACCCTAAACCCTAAACCCTAAACCCTCAAACCCTAAACCCTAACCCCTAAACCCCTAAACCCTAAACCTAAAACCCTAAACCCTAAAACCCTAAAACCTAAACCCTAAAACCCTAAACCCTAAACCCTAAACCCTAAACTGTAACTAAAACTCCTAAACCCCTAAACCCATAAACCCTAAAACCAGAAACCCTAAAACTCCTCAAACCTAAACTCCTAAACTATAAAACCCTAAACCCTAAAACTAACCCTAAAACCCTAAACCCTAAACCCCAAAACCCTAAACCCAAAACCTAAAACCCTAAAACCCGAAACCCTAAAACCCTAAACCCTAAACCCTAAACCTAAACCCTAAACCCTAAACCCTAAAACCCTAAACCCTAAACCCCTAAAACCCTAAACCAAAACCCTAAAACCCTAAACCCTAAACCCTAAAAACCCCTAAACCCTAAAACCCTAAAAACCCTAAACCCCTCAACCCGAAACCCTAAACCCTAACAAAAAACCCTAAACCCTAAACCCTAAAACCCTAAAACCCTAAACCCTAAAACAACCTAAAAAACCTAAACCTAAAACCTAAAACCCTCTAAAAACCCTAAACTCCTAAACCCTAAACCCTAAACCTAAAAACCCTAAAAACCCTAAACCCTAAACCCTAAACCCTAAAACCCTAAAAAACCTCAAAAACCCTAAACCCCGAAACCCTAAACCCTAAAACCCTAAACCCTAAACTCCTAAAAAACCCTAAAACCCTAAACCTAACCCTAAACTCCAAAACCCTAAAACCTAAACCCTAAACCCTAAACTCCTAAACCCCAAAACCCTAAACTCAAACCCTAAACCTAAAACCCTAAAAACCCCCTAAAACCCTAAAACCTAAACCCTAAAACCTAAACCCTAAACCCTTAAAACCCAAACTCCTAAAACCCTAAACCCTAAAACCCTAAACCCTAAACCCTAAACTCCTAAAACCCTAAACCCCTAAACCCTAAACCCTAAACTCACAAACCTAAAACCTTAAACCCTAAACCCTAAAACCTAAAAAACCTAAACCCTAAAACCTAACTCCAAACCCTAAACCCTAAACCCTAAACCCTAAAACCCAAAAACCCTAAACCCCAAACCCTCCCCTAAACCCTAAACCCTAAACCCTAAAACCCTAAAACCCCAAACCCTAAACCCCCTAAACCCTAAACCCTAAACCCTAAAACCCTAAACCCTAAACCCTAAACCTAAAACCCTAAACCCTAAACCCTAAACCCTAAACCCTAAAACCTAAACCCTAAACCCTAAACCCTAAAACCCAAACCCTAAACCCCTAAACCCTAAACCCCAAACCCCTAAAAACCTCCTAAAACCCTAAACCCTAAACCTTAAACCCTAAACCCTAAACCTAAAAACCCTAAACCCTAAAACCCTTAAACCCTAAACCTTAAAACTCCTAAACCCTAAACCCAAACCCACTAAACCCAAACCCTAAACCCTAAACCCCTAAAACCCTAAACCCTAAACCCTAAAACCCTAAACCCTAAACCCTAAAACCCTAAACCCAAACACTAAACCCTAAAACCCAAACTCTAAAAACCCTAAACCCTAAACCTGAAACCCTAAAACCCTAAAACCCAAACCCTAAACTCCTAAAAAACAAACCCTAAAACCCTAAACCCAAAAACCTAAAAACCTAGAAACCCTAAACCCAAACCCTAAACCCTAAACCCTAAACCCTAAACCCTAAAACCCTAAACCCTAAAACTCAAACCCCAAAACCCTAAACCCTAAAAAACCCCAAACCCTAAACCCAAAACCCTAAAACCCTAAACCCTAAACCCCAAACTCCCAAAAACCCCAAAACCCAAAACCCAAAAACCCTAAACCCTAAAAACCTAAACCTAAACCTAAACCCTAAACCCTAACCTAAAACCCTAAACCCTAAAACTCCTAAAACCCTAAAACCCTAAACCCTAAACCCTAAACCCAAAACAAACCCTAAACCCAAAACCCTAAACCTAAAACCCTAAACCCCTAAACCCAAACCCTAAACCCTAAACCTATAAACCCAAAACCCTAAACCCTAAACCCTAAAACCCAAACCCTAAAACCCTAAACCCTAAACCCTTAAAACCCTAAAACCCAAAACCCTAAACCCTAAACCCAAACCCCTAAACCCTAAACCCTAAAACCCTAAACCCCTCAAACACCTAAAACCCTAAACCCCAAAACCCTAAAACCCTAAACCCTAAACCCCTAAAACCCTTAAAACCCTAAACCCTAAAACCCTAAACCCAAACCCCTAAACCCTAAAACCCTAAACCTAAAACCCTAAAACCCTAAACCCTAAAACCCTAAAACCCAAACCCTAAAACCCCAAACCCTAAAACCTAAAAACCCCTAAAACCCTAAACCCAAACCCCAAACCCCTAAACCCTAAAACCCTAAACCCTAAACCCCAACCCTAAAACCCTAAACCCTAAAACCCTAAACCCTAAAACCCTAAACCCTAAAACTAAACCCTAAACCCTAAACCCTAAAACCCCAAACCCTAAACCCCTAAACCCCAAAACCCTAAAACCCCAAACCCAAAAACCCTAAACCCCAAACCCTAAAACCCTAAAACCCCTAAACCCTAAACCCTAAACCCTAAACCCTAAACCCTAAACTTAAAACCCAAAAAACCCCTAAACCCAAACCCTAAAAACCCAAAACCCTAAACCCTAAAAATCCCAAACCCTAAACTCCTAAACCCTAAACCCTAAACCTAAACCCTAAAACCCAAAACCCTAAACCCTAAAACCTAAACCTAAACCTAAAACCTAAACCTAAACCCCAAAACCCTAAAACCCTAAAACCCTAACCCTAAACCAAAACTCCTAAACCCAAACCCTAAACCCTAAAACCCAAACCCAAACCCTAAAAACCTAAACTCCTAAACCCTAAACCCCCTAAACCCTAAACCCTAAACCTAAAACCCTAAAACCCTAAACCCTAAAACCCAAAAACCTAAACCCAAAACCCTAAAACCCTAAACCTAAAACCCTAAAACCCTAAACCCTAAACCTAAACCCTAAAACCCTAAAACCCTAAACCTAACCCTAAACCCTAAACCCTAAAACCCTAAAACCCTAAACCCTAAACCCTAAACCCCTAAACCCAAAAACCCTAAACCCTAAACCCAAAAACCCTAAAAACCCTAAAAAACCCTAAACCCTAAACCCTAAAAACCCTAAACCCTAAACCCTAAAACCCTAAACCCTAAAACCTAAAACCCTAAAACCCAAACCCCTAAACCCTAAAAACCCTAACCCTAAACCCAAAACCTAAAACCCTAAAACCTTAAACCCTAAAACCCAAACCCTAAACCCTAAACCCTAAACCCTAAAACCTAAAACCCAAAAACCCTAAACCCTAAAACCCTAAACCTAAAAACCCTAAAACCCTAAACCTAAAACCCTAAACCCTAAACCCTAAACCCCAAAACCCCAAACCCTAAAACCCAAAACCCCAAAACCCTAAACCTAAAAACCCTAAACCCTAAACCCTAAAACCCTAACCCCTTAAACCCTAAAACCCTAAAACCCTAAACCCTAACCCCAAAACCCTAAACCTAAAACCCTAAAACCAAAACCCTAAAACCCTAAAAACCCTAAAACCAAACCCCAAAACCCTAAAACCCTAAACCCTAAACCCAAAACCCTAAACCCCTAAAACCCTAAAACCCTAAAACCCTAAACCTAAACCCTAAAACCCCAAACCCTAAAAACCCTAAACCCTAAACCCCTAAAAACCCTAAACCCGAAACCCTAAACCCTAAAACCCTAAACCCTAAACCCTAAAACCCTAAACCCTAAAACCCTAAACCCAAACCCCAAACCCTAAAAAAACCCTAAACCCTAAACCCTAAACCCTAAACCCTAAACCCTAAACCCTAAACCCAAACCCTAAAACCCTAACCCCAAAACCTAAACCTAAAAAACCCCTAAAACCTAAAAAACCCTAAACCCTAAACCTTAAACCCTAAACCCTAAACCCTAAACCCTAAACCCTAAACTCCTAAACCAAAAAACCCTAAACCCTAAAACCCTAAACCCTAAAACCCTAAACCCTAAAAACCCTAAAACCCTAAACCCTAAAACCCTAAACCTAACTTAAAAACCCTAAACCTAAAACCCTAAAACCTAAAACCTAAACCCTAAACCCTAAAACCTAAACCCAAACCCTAAACCCTAAACCTAAACCCTAAACCTAAACTAAAACCCTAAAACCCTAAAACCAAACCCTAAAACCAAACATAAAAAACCCAAACCCTAAAACCCTAAACTCCTAAACCCGAAAACCCTAAACTCTAAACCCCTAAACCTCTAAACTCAAACCCTAAAACCCTAAACCCTAAACCCTAAACCCTAAAACCCTAAACCCTAAACCCTAAACCCTAAACCCTAAACCCTAAAACCTTAAAACCCTCCAAACCCTAAACCCTAAAACCCTAAACCCTAAACCCAAAACCCTAAACCCTAAACCCTAAACCCTAAACCCTAAACCCAAAACCCTAAACTCCTAAAACCCTAAAATCCCTAAAAACCCTAAAAACCCTTAAACCCCTAAAACCCCAAAAACCCCTAAACCCTAAACCTTAAACCCCAAAACCCCAAAATCGAAAAACCCTAAACCCTAAAACCCTAAAACCTAAAACCCTAAAACCCTAAACCCTAAACCCAAAAACCCTAAACCCTAAACCCTAAACCTAAACCCTAAACCCCTAAACCCTAAACTCTAAACCTTAAACCCTAAACCCTAAACCCTAAACCCTAAAACCCAAAACCCTAAACCCTAAACCCCTAAACCCTAAAAACCCTAAACCCTAAAACCCTAAAACCTAAACCTAAAACCCTAAACCTAAACCCTAAACCCTAAAACCCTAAACCCCTAACCCTAACCCTAAAACCTAACTTAAAACCTCTAAACCCTGAAAACCTAAACCCCTAAACCCTAAACCCCTAAACCCTAAAAACCCTAAACCCTAAACCCTAAACCCTAAACCCTAAAACCCTAAAACCCTAAACCCTAAACCCTAAAACCCTAAAACCCTAAAACCCTAAACCCTAAACCCTAAAACCTAAACCCTAAACCCTAAAACCTAAACCCTAAACCCCTAAAACCCCTAAAACCCTATAACCCTAAACCCTAACCCTAAACTAAAACCCTAAACCCTAAAACCCAAACCCAAAAACCCTAAAAAAACCCTAAAACCCTAAACCCTAAACCCAAACCCTAAAACCCTAAACCCCAAACCCAAAAACCCTAAAACTCTAACCCCTAAACCCTAAACCCTAAAACCCTAAAACTAACCCTAAACCCTAAACCCTAAAACCTAAACCCAAAACCCTAAAACCCTAAAACCCCTAAACCCTAAACCCCTAAAACCCTAAACCCTAAACCCTAAAACCCTAAACCCTAAACTTGAAACCTAAAACCCCTAAACCCCAAACCCTAAACCCAAACCCCTAAAACCAAAACCCTAAACCCTAAAACCCCAAAACCCTAAAACCCTAAAACCCTAAACCCTAAACCCTAAATCCCCTAAACCCATAAACCCTAAAACCTAAAACCTAAACCCTAAACCCTAAACCTGAAACCCTAAACCCTAAACCCTTTAAAACCCTAAACCCTAAACCCAAACCCTTAAAACCCTAAAACCCTAAAACCCCCTAACCTCCTAAATAAACCAAACTCCAAACTCCTAAACCCTAAAACCCTAAACCCTAAAACCCTAAACCCTAAACCCTAAAACTAAACCCTAAACCCTAAACCCTAAAAACCCTAAAACCCTAAACCCTAAACCCAACTCAAACCCAAACCCTAAAACCCTAAAACTCCTCAAAACCCCTAAACCCTAAACCCTAAACTCCTAAACCTAAAACCCTAAAAACCCCAAACCCTAAAACCCAAAAACCCTAAACCCTAAAACCCTAAAAACCCTAAACCCTAAACCCTAAACCCAAAACCCTAAACCCTAAACCCTAAACCCTAAAACCCTCAAAACCCTAAACCCTAAACCCTAAACCCCAAAACCTAAAACCCTAAAACCCAAAAACCCTAAAACCCTAAAAACCCTAAACCAAAACCCTAAACCCTAAAACTCCTAAACCCTAAACCCTAAAACCCTAAAAACCCTAAAACTCCTAAAACCCAAAACCCTAAAACCCTAAACCCTAAACCCTAAACCCTAAACTCCTAAACTCCTAAAACCCTAAACCCTAATCCTTAAAACCCCAAACCCTAAACCCTAAAACCCTAAAACCCAAAAAACCAAACCTCCTAAAACTCCCCAAACCCTAAAACCCTAAACCTCAAACCCTAATTAAAACCCTAAAACCCTAAACCTCCTAAACCCTAAACCCTAAACCCTCAAACCCTAAACCCTAAACCCTAAACTCCTAAAACCCTAAAACTTAAAACCCTAAACCTTGAAATTTAAAACCCTAAAAACCCAAAACCCTAAACCCTAAAACCTAAACCCTAAAACCCTAAACCCCTAAACTCCTAAACCCTAAACCCTAAACCCTAAACCCTAAACCCATAAACCCTTCCTAAACCCTAAAACCCTAAACCTAAACCTAAAACCCTAAAACCTAAAACCCAAAACCCCTAAAAACCTAAACCCTAAACTCCTAAACCCTTAAAACCCTAAACCCAAACCGAAACTCAACCAACCCTAAAACCCTAAACCCTCAAACTCTTAAACCCTAAAACCCTAAAAACCCCTAAAACCCTAAACCCTAAAACCTAAACCCTAAAACTCCTAAACCCAAACCTAAACCCTAAAAACCTCAAAACCCTAAAACCCTAAAACCCTAAACCCTAAACCCTAAAACCCTAAACCTAAACCCTAAAAACCCTAAACTAACCTAAACTCCTAAAACCCTAAACCCTAAACCCTAAACCTAAAACCTAAAAACCCTAAACCCTAAACCCTAAAACCCCTAAACCCTAAAACCCTAAAACTAAACCCTAAACCCTAAACCCTAAACCCTAAACCCCTAAACCCTAAACCCCTAAACCCTAAACCCTAAACCCAAAAACCCTAAAACCCTAAACCCTAAAAAACCCTAAACCTAAAACCTCAAAACCCTAAAAAAACCTAAACCCAAACCCTAAAAACCAAATCCCAAAAACCCAAAACCCTGAAACCCAAAACCTGAAAACCCTAAAACCCTAAAACCCTCAAAAACCTAAACCCTAAAAACCCTAAAACTTCCTAAACCAAAACCTCTAAACCCTAAACCCTAAACCTAAAACCCTAAAAACCCTAAACCCTAAAACCTAAAAACTCCTAAAACCCTAAACCCTAAACCCAAAACCCTAAACCCAAAACCCAAACCCTAAACCCCAAACCCTAAACCTAAAACCTAAACCCCTCAAACCCTAAACCCTAAACCCTAAACCCTAAACCCAAACCCCAAACCTAAACCCTAAAACTAAAACTCCTAAAACCCTAAACCCTAAAACCCTAAACCCTAAACCCTAAACCCAAAACCCTAAAACCCTAAACCCCAAAACCTAAAACCTAAAACCCTAAACCCTAAACCCTAAACCCAAAACCCTAAACCCTAAAAATCCTAAAACCCTAAAACCCTAAACCCTAAACCCTAAAACCCTAAACCCTAAAACCCAAACCCTAAACCCTAAACTCCTAAACCTAAACCCTAAAACCTTAAACCCTAAAACCCTAAACCTAAAACCCTAAACCCTAAACTCCTAAACCCTAAACCTAAACCCTAAACTCCTAAACCTAAACCCAAAACCTAACTCAAACCCCAAAACTCCTAAACCTTCAAACCCTAAAATCAAAACCTAAAAAACCCTAAACCCTAAAACCTAAAACCCAAAACCTAAACCCTAAACCCTAAACCCTAAAACCCTAAACCCTAAACCTATAAACCCTAAACCCTAAACCCCTAAACCCTAAAACCCTAAAACCCTAAAACCCTAAACCCTAAAACCCTAAACCCCTAAAACCCTAAAACCCTAAACCCCAAAACCCTAAAACCCTAAACCCTAAACCCTAACCCCTAAAAAAAAACCCTAAACCCCTAAAACCCTAAAACCCTAAACCCTAAAACTCCTAAAAACCCTAAAACCCTAAACCTTAAACCCTAAACCCTAAAACCCTAAACCCTAAAACCCTAAAACCCTAAACCCTAAAACCCTAAACCCTAAACCCTAAACCCTAAACCCTAAACCCCTAAACCTAAAAAAACCCTAAAACCCTAAACCCTAAAACCCTAAAACCCTAAACCTAAATCCCCCAAAAACCCTAAACCCTAAAAACCCTAAACACTAAAAACCCTAAACCCTAAAACCCTAACCATCAAAACCCTAAACCCTAAACCCTAAACCTAAACCCTAAACCCTAAACCCCTAAACCCTAAAACCCTAAACCCTAAAACCCTAAAACCCTAAACCCTAAACACTAAACCCTAAACCCTAAACCCTAAAACCAAAACCCAAAACCTAAACCCTAAAACCCTAAACCCAAAACCCTAAACCCTACACCCTAACACCCTAAACCCCAAAACCCTAACACCTAAACACTAAAACCTCTAAACCCTAAACCTTAAACCCTAAACCTAAAAACCCTAACAAACCCTAAAACCC
>JADAXU010000032.1:27500-30000 GCA_018340775.1 Taxus wallichiana var. yunnanensis
AACCCTAAACCCTAAACCCTAAACCCTAAACCCTAAACCCTAAAACCCTAAACCCTAAACCAAAACCCTAAACCCTGAAACCCCATAAACCTAAACCCTAAACCCTAAAACCCTAAACCCTAAACCCTAAAAAAACACTAAACCCTAAACCCTAAAAACCCTAAAACCCTAAACCCTAAAACCCCTAAAACACCTAAAACCCTAAAACCCTAAACCCTAAACCCTAAACCCTAAAAACCCTAAACCCTAAACCCAGAAAAACCCCTTAAACCCTAAACCCTAAACCCTAAACCCTAAACCCTAAAAACCCTAAAAACCTAAAACCCCAAAACCCAAAACCCCAAAACCCAAAACCTCAACCCCTAAACCCTAAAACCCTCAAAACCCTAAACCCTAAACCCTAAACCCTAAAAACCCTAAAAACCCTAAACCCCTAAACCCTAAAACCCTAAAACCCTAAAACCCTAAACCCTAAAACTCCCTAAACCCTAAAACCCTAAAACCCTAAACCCTAAACCCTAAACCCTAAAAACCCTAAACCCAAAACCCTAAAACCCAAACCTAAACCCTAAACCCAAAACCCAAAACCCTAAACCCTAAACCCTAAACCTAAAACCCTAAACCCTAAACCCTAAAACTAAACCCTAAACCTAAAAACCCTAAACCCTAAACCCTAAACCCTAAACCCTAAACCCTAAACCTTAAACCCTAAAACCCTAAACCCTAAACCCTAAACCCTAAACCCTAAACCCCAAAACCCTAAAAAACCCTAAAACCCTAAACCCTAAACCCTAAACCCCAAACCCTAAACCCCTAAACCCTAAACCCTAAAACCTAAAACCTAAAAACCCTAAACCAAACCTCAACCCCTAAACCCTAAACCTAAAACCCAAAAACCCTAAACCTTAAAACTCCTAAAAAACCCTAACCCCTAAACCCTAAAACCCTAAAACCCCTAAACCCTAAACCCTAAAAACCCTAAACCCTAAACCCCAAACCCCCAAACCCTAAACCCTAAAACCCTAAACCCTAAACCCTAAACCCTAAAACCCTAAACCCTAAAACCCACCCAAACCCTAAAAACCTAAAACCCTAAACCCTAAAAACCCTAAAACCCTAAACCCTAAACCCCTAAAAAACCCTAAACCCTAAAACCCTAAACCCTAAACCCTAAAACCTAAACCTTAAACCCTAAAACCCTAAACCCCTAAACCCTAAACCTAAACCCCAACCTAAACCCTAAACCCTAAACCCATAAAGCCTAAACCCTAAACCCCTAAACTCCTAAACCCTAAACCCTAAACCCTAAACTCCTAAAAACCCTAAAACCCTAAACCCAAAACCCCTAAACCCCAAACCCTAAACCCTAAACCTAAACCCTAAACCCTAAACCCCAAAACCCTGAAACCAAAACCCTAAACCCTAAACCCTAAACCCCTAAACCCTAAAACCCTAAACCCTAAACCCTAAACCCCTAAACCCTAAAACCCTAAACCCTAAAACCTTAAACCCCTAAACCCTAAACCCTAAAACCTAAACCCTAAAACCCTAAACCCTAAACTAAAACCCTCAAAACCCTAAACCCTAAACCCTAAACCCTAAACCCAAAAACCCTAAACCCTAAAAACCCTAAACCCTAAAACCCTAAACCTAAACCCTAAACCCTAAACCCAAAACCCTAAACCCTAAAACCTAAACCCTAAACCCTAAAACCCTAAACCCTAAAACCCTAAACCCTAAACTCTAAAAACCTAAAAACCCTAAACCCTAAACCTCAAATCTAAAACCCTAAAACCCTAAACCCTAAACCCTAAACCCTAAAACCCTAAAACCTAAACCCTAAACCTTAAAACCTAAACCCTAAACCCTAAAACCTAAACCCTAAAACCTTAAACCTAAAACCCCTAAAAACCCTAAACCCTAAACCCTAAAACCCTAAACCTAAAACCCCAAAACCCTAAAACCCAAAACCCTAAAAACCCCAAAACCCAAAACCCCAAAACCTAAAAACCCTAAAACCCTAAACCCTAAACCCTCAAACCCTAAACCTAAACCCTAAAACCCCTAAACCCTAAACCCTAAACCCTAAACCCTAAACCCTAAACCCTAAACCCTAAACCCTAAACCCTAAAACCCTAAACCCTAAAACCCTAAACCCTAAACCCCTAAAACCCTAAACCCTAAACCCTAAACCCCAAAACCCTAAAACCCTAAAACCCCTAAACCCTAAAACCTAAACCCTAAACCCTAAAACCCTAAACCCTAAACCCTAAAATCCTAAAACCCTAAACCCCTAAACTCCTAAACCCTAAAACCCTAAAACCCTAAAACCCTAAACCCTAAACCCCTAAACCCTAAACCCAAAACCCTAAAAACCTAACCCCTAAACCCTAAACCTAAAACCTAAACCCTAAACCTAAAACCTAAACCCTAAAACCCTAAAACCCCTAAAAACCCTAAACCCCTAAAACCCTAACCCTAAACCCCAAAACCCTAAACC
>JADAXU010000032.1:35000-39645 GCA_018340775.1 Taxus wallichiana var. yunnanensis
TAAACCCCAAAAACCTAAAACCCTAAAACCCTAAACCCTAAACCCTAAACTCCTAAACCCCTAACTTAACCCAAACCCTAAAACCCTAAACCCTCAAACCCCAAACCCTAAACCCTAAACCCTAAAACCCTAAACCCTAAACTCAAACCCTAAACCCTAAACCCTAAACCCTAAAACCCTAAAACCCTAAACCCTAAACCCTAAACCCCTAAACCCTAAAACCCTAAAAACCCCTAAACCCTAAACCCTAAACCCTAAACCCTAAACCCTAAACCTAAACCCTAAACCTAAACCCTAAAAACCCTAAAACCCTAAACCCCCAAAAACCCCAAAACCCCAAACCCTAAACCTAAACCCCTAAACTCTTAAACCCTAAAACCCTAAACCTAAACCTCAAAACCCTAAACCTAAACCCTAAAAACCCTAAAAACCCTAAAAACCCCTAAACCCTAAAACCTAAAACCTAAAACCCTAAACCCTAAAACCCTAAACCTTAAAACCTAAACCCCTAAACCCTAAACCCTAAACCCTAAACCCTAAAACCCTAAAACCCAAACCAAAACTAAAAACCTAAACCCTAAAACCTAAACACTAAACCTCAAACCTCAAAACCCTAAACCCTAAACCCTAAAACCCTTAAACCCTAAATGCCCTAAACCCAAACCCTAAACCTTAAACCCTAAACCCTAAAACCCTAAACCCCCTAAACCCTAAACCTCTAAAAACCTAAACCCTAAAACCTAAACCCTAAAACCCTAAAACCATAAACCCTAAACCCTAAACCCTAAACCCTAAAACCCCTAAACCCAAACCCTAAAACCCCTAAAACCCTAAACCCTAAACCCTAAACCCTAAACCCTAAACCCTAAAACCCTAAACCCTAAACCTAAAACCCTAAACCCTAAACCCTAAAACCCCAAACCCTAAACTCCTAAACCCTAAACCCTAAACCTAAACCCTAAACCTCCCCTAAAACCCTAAACCCTAAACTCCTAAACCCTAAACCCTAAAACCAAAACCCTAAACCCTAAAAACCCTAAAACCCTAAACCCTAAACCCTAAACCCTAAACTCCTAAAACCCTAAACCCTAAACCCTAAACCCCTAAACCTAAACCTAAACCCTAAACCCTAAAACCCTAAACCCCAAACCCTAAACCCCAAAACCCTAAACCCTAATACCTAAACCCTAAACCTAAACCCCAAACCCTAAACCCTAAAACCCTAAACCCTAAACCCTAAAAAACCCTAAACCCAAAACCCTAAAACCCTAAACCCTAAACCCTAAACTCCAAACCCTAAACCCTAAAACCCTAAACCCCCTAAACCCTAAAACCCTAACCTCCTAATCCCCTAAACCTAAACCTAAAACTCCTAAACCCCTAAACCTAAACCCTAAACCTAAACCCCAAACCCTTAACCCCTAAACCCCCAAACCCTAAACCCAAACCCTAAAACCCTAAACCCTAAACCCTAAACCCTAAAACCCTAAACCCTAAACCCAAACCCTATAAAACCCTAAAACCTAAACCCTAAAACCCTAAACCCTAAACCCTAAACCCTAAAACCCTAAAACCCAAACCCTAAAACCAAACCCTAAAACCCTAAAACCCTAAAACCCTAAACCCTAAACCCTAAACCCTAAAACTCAACCCCAAACCCCTAAACCCTAAACCCTAAAACCTAAACCCTAAAACCTAAACCTAAAACCCTAAACCCTAAAACCTAAACCCAAAAAAACCCCTTAAACCCTAAACCCCTAAACCCAAAACCCTAAAACCCAAACCCTAAACCCTAAACCCTAAAAAACCTAAACCCTAAAACCCTAAACCCTAAAACCCTAAACCCTAAACCCAAAACCCTAAACCCTAAAACCCTAAACCCCAAACCCTAAAACCCTAAACCCTAAAAACCCTAAAACCCCTAAACCCTAAACCCTAAACCCTAAAACCTAAAAACCCCTAAAACCCTAAAAACCCTAAACCCAACTCCCTAAACCCTAAACCCTAAAAAACCCTAACCCTAAACCCTAAACCCAAAACCCTAAAACCCCAAACCCTAAAACCCTAAAACCCCCAAACCCTAAAAACCCTAAACCCTAAACCCTAAACCCTAAACCCTAAACCCAAACCCTAAAACCCAAAACCCTAAACCCAAAACCCCAAACCCTAAAACCCCTAAACCTAAACCTAAAACCCTAAAACCCTAAACCCTAAAACCCTAAAACCCTAAAACCCTAAACCCTAAAACCTAAAACCAAAACCCTAAAACCCTAAAACCCTAAAAACCCCTAAACCCTAAAACCTCCAAACCCTAAACCCAAACCCCAAACCCTAAACCCTAAAAACTAACCCTAAACCCTAAACCCTAAAACCTAAAACCTAAAACCCTAAACCTAAAAACTCCTAAACCCTAAAACCCTAAACCTAAACCCCTAAAACCCTAAACCCCAAACCCAAAAACCTAAAAACCCTAAACCTAAACCCTAAAAACCCTAAAACCCCAAAACCTAAAACCCTAACTCAACCCTAAACCCTAAACCCTAAAACCCTAAACCCTAAAACCCTAAACCCTAAACCCTAAACCTAAACCTTAAACCCTAAACCCTAAACCCTAAACCCTAAACTCCTAAACCCTAAACCCTAAAACCTGAAAAACCCTAAACCCCCAAACCCCGAACCCTAAACCCTAACTAACCCCAAACTCCCAAACCCAAACCCTCAAAAACCCCAAAACCCCAAACCCTAAACCCTAAACCTGAAACTTGAAACCCTAAAACCTGAAACCCTAAACTCCTAAACCTAAACCCTAAAACCCTAAACCCAAACCCTAACCCCAACTCTAAAAACCCTAAACTCCTAAACCCTAAACCCTAAACCCTAAACCCTAAACCCTAAACCTAAAACACTAAAACTCCTAAACCTGAAACTCCCAACCCTAAACCCTAAAACCTAAAAACCCTAAACCCCTAAAACCCCAAAACCCTAAACCCCCAAACCCTAAAACCTAAAACCCTAAACCCTAAACCCTTAAAACCCTAAACTCCTAAAACCCTAAAACTCCTGCAAACCCTAAACCCTAAACCCCTAAAAACCCAAAACTCCAAACCTAAAACCCCAAACCATAAACCCAAAACCCTAATCTCCCTAAACCCTAAAACCCTAAACCCTAAAACCCTAAACACCAAACCCCAAAACCCTAAACCCAAAACCCTAAACCCTAAACCCTAGAACCCTAAACCCTAAACCCTAAAACCCTAAAACCCTAAATCCTAAAACCCTAAACCCTAAAACCCTAAACCCTAAACCCAAAACCCTAAACCCTAAACTCCTAAAACCCAAACCCCAAACCCTTAAACCCTAACCCCTAAACCCTTAACCCCTAAACCCTTAAACCCCTAAACCCTAAACCCTAAAACCCTAAACCCTAAAACCTAAAACACTAAATCCTAAACCCTAAACTCCCTGAACTCAATAAACCTAAAACCCTAAACTCCAAAAGTCTCAAAACCTAAACCCTAAAAACCCTAAACCTCCCTAAACTCCTAAACCCAAAAACCTAAACCCTAAAACCCTAAACCTTAAACTCCTAAACCTAAACATTCAAACTCCTAAACCCTAAACCTAAACTCCTAAACCCTAAACCCCAAACTCCTAAAAACCTAAACCTAAACCCTAAAACCCTAAACCCTAAAACCCTAAACCCTAAACCCCAAAACACCAAACCCTAAACCCTAAAACTAAACCCTAAACCCTGAAACCCTAAACCTAAACCCTAAAACCCTAAACCCTAATAAACCCTAAACCCCAAAACCCTAAAACCCTAAACTCCTAAACTCTAAACCCTAAAACCTAAAACCCTAAAACCAAACCCTAAACCCTAAACCCTATAAACCCTAAACCTAAAAACCCTAAACCTCGAAACCACCCAAACCCCTAAACCGAAACCCTAAAACCCAAACTCCTAAACCCCTAAACCCTAAAACCCTAAACCCTAAACCCTAAAACCCTAAACCCTAAAACCCTAAAACCCTAAACCCTAAACCCTAAACCCAAAACCCGAAACCCTAAAACCCCAAACCCTAAACCCTAAACCCTAAAACCTAAAACCTAAACTCAAAAAACTAAAACCTTAAACCCAAACCCCTAAAACCCAAACCTAAAACCCTAAACCCTAAACCCCTAAAACCCTAAACCCTAAAAACCCAAAACCCTAAACCCTAAACCCTAAAACCTAACCGCTTAAAACCTAACTCAAATCCTAAAACTCAAACCCTAAAACCCTAAAAACCCTAAACCCAAAACCCTAAAACCCCAAACCCCAAAACCCTAAACCCCCTAAACCCCCTAAACCCTAAACCCTAAAACCCTAAAACCCTAAACCCTAAAAACCCAAAACCCTAAACCCTAAACCCAAAACCCTAAACCCTAAACCCTAAACCCAAAACCCTAAACCCTAAACCCCTAAACCCTAAACCCTAAACCCTAAACCTAAAACCCTAAACCCTAAACCCTAAACCCTAAACCCTAAACCCTAAACCCTAAACCCTAAACCCTAAACCCTAAACCCTAAACCCTAAACCCTAAACCCTAAACCCTAAAAACCCTAAAACCCCTAAACCCTAAACCCTAAACCCTAAACCCTAAA
>JADAXU010000033.1:0-50674 GCA_018340775.1 Taxus wallichiana var. yunnanensis
ACAATACATTTTAGGGCCAATTGTTTAGGACTCTAGGGTTTCCTTAGACTTAGGGCTTCAGGGCTCAGTGGACAAGTGGCTCATGGCCTCAGTGATGTGCTGCCTATGGGACTTAAGTGATTCGGTTTGAAGACATCGCTTTGTGGCCTCAGGGCCTAGGACTCCAGGTCCGGTGGCCTGGCTGCCTAGGCCTAGGCCCAGGACTCCATGGCCTGGTTGGCTCAGTGGCCTAACATTTGTGGCTCAGGCCTGGGCTGCCTAAAGGCCAAGGGCCTAGGCATACTTCAGGCCTGGAGGAGCCACCGCTAGGTTACACAAGGGCCCACCTCAGGCCTCCAGGGCCTAGGGCCTAAGTGATCAGGAACCGTGGCTCTTGACTCCCCACGCCCCGCCCCAAGGGCCCATGGCCCAGGCCTCCAAGACCCAGTGCCGCAGGGCTTCAGGCTCAGGTCCTCATGCCTTAGGCCTTTAGGTTTCAGGAATCATGGTTTATATGATTAGGTTTAGGTTTAGGCCTTGGTCCAATGATTTAGGCCCTAGGTTTGCCATAGGACGGCGTAGTCAGGGCCTGTAGAGTTTCGGTGCCCAAGGCTTTAGGTTTTATGGTTTATTGCTCATAGGACCGTGATAGTTTAGGTTTAGACATTTGTGGCCTTAGGGTCTCATGGCTTAGTCCCTAGGGCTCAGAACCTGGCTGGCCCAGGGATCAGCAACAGGACTCATAACTCCATGGCTCAAGGCTCTGGGCTCTAAGTCCAAAGGTTTAAGGACTGCCTAGCCTATGACCTGTGATTTCAGGCCGAGGCCCAGGACGAAACAGGGCTCTAGTGCCTACAGCTCTGGCTGGCCTATGTATCCAAGCAAAGCTTCCATGGCCTAGGCCTTGCCTGTACCGGGGCCTTCAGGATTTAAGGACTCAGGGCTACACCTAGCTCGTACTATGGCTCAAGGGTTTATTTTTTATGGTTTATGGGTTTAGGTCCCAAAGGCTCAAGTTGATGTTGACTTAATGTTTGGTTGCTCAAGGATTTTAGGGTTTAGGTTTAGGCCAGTTGCCTAGCACCCAACAGCTTCAGTGGCCTATTTGCGTCTTGTGGCTTCCAGGCGGGCAGCCTATGAGCCCAGTGGCTCAGGGCCCTAGGCCTTCAGGCCTAGGGCTACCACAAAGCCTTCAGGCTCATGACTCCATCAGCACACAAGGCCTTAGGCCTAGGCTCTATGGCTTCCAGGTCCGACTTAGTACAAAGTCATATAACCTATGGCCTTTAGCCAAGGCCTCAAGGAGTCATAGGGTGTTTGATTTTTAGGCCTAGGTTTACGCCATGGCCTAGATGTCAGGAGTTTAGAGTGTTAGGCCTAGGGCCAAGTGGTTTAGGGCCTAGGGTTTGAGGCTCATGTGCTGTGTGTGGCCTATGGGTTAAGGGCCTATGGCCTATGGCCTAGGGCTCTGTGGTGGCCTAAAGCCTAGGCCTGGGTGGCCTATAGCCTCAGGATCCAGGGTCTGGACCCAGGCCTAGCGAGGCCCAGGGCCCGACGGCTCCTAGGGCCTAGAAAGGCTTCAGGCCTTGGGGCCTTAGTGGATCCCAGGGCCTCAGAGCCTGGGGGCCTAGGGTGCTCAGGCTCAAATGACTCCAGGGCCTCCAGTGCCTAGGGCCTCGAAGTGGCTCAGGGTTTGAGGCCCATGGCCAGTATTTCTGTGGCTTCCAAGGGCTAGCGTCATGACAAGGCTTCAGTGGCCTAGTGCCTGAGTCGTAATGTTGAGGGCCTAGGCCATGGTCCCAGGGCCTTGCGCGATGGAATTAGGCTCCCCTGGTTTAGTTCTAGGGCCTCTAGGGCTCATGCCCGGTCTGGCGGCTCTAAAGGCTCGGGTGGTGCTCACGGCCTTGACGAGGGCTCTAGAGCCTTGCCAGGTCTGCGGTCTCAGTGTGGCCTGCAGGTCCCGCATAGTTTGGCCTTTAGCCTAGGTTTAGGTTTCTATGGGTTCTGGTGGATGCTCACAGGCCTTAGCCTTAGGGCCTATGGTTTAGGTTTGGTGGTCTGGGGGTCAGATCGTAAGGGATCCAGGCTTCAGGCTCAGTGGCCTTAGGCCTAGTGGCTTCATGGAAACGAAATGTCTTAGGACTTCATGGTCTTGGGCCATACTCAGGCCTATGGCCTAAGGTCCTAGGGCTTTATGGTCTCAGGTCTCCAGGCCTTGTGGGTCTTGCGGCCTAGGCCTAGGGCCCTTAAGGCACTCCGGGGGCCTCAGGGCCTATATCGGGGCCTAGGCTCATAAACTGGACTTGGGCTCCCGGTCTCAGGCCTGTGCCTTGGCCTTAGCAGTTTGTGGCACAGGCCTTGTGCCTACTGGGGGCCTCGTGGGATTCGTGCCTGGGCCTCTGTCTGGACTACGGCCTAGTGCTCTAGGCCTCTAGCCTGGGGCCTCAAGTGGCTCTTCAGTGGCCTTTCGCCTCAGTGGCCTAGGCCTTAAGGCCTGTACTTGCCTTAGGAGTTTTCAGGCTCCAGTGTTCCTAGGCCTTAAGGCCCAATGAGGCCGGGCTTCACTACCCAGCAGTTTAAGTGGCTACAAGCTGGATTCTAGGGCCTATTTTAACGCCTTGGGCCCAGAATCCCAGTGGCCAAAGGGCCTA
Source organism: Taxus wallichiana var. yunnanensis (assembly GCA_018340775.1). NCBI lineage: Eukaryota > Viridiplantae > Streptophyta > Pinopsida > Cupressales > Taxaceae > Taxus > Taxus wallichiana. The sequence goes on from JADAXU010000033.1 coordinate 2,631, forward strand.
GGACTTAGGCGCCATGGCCTAGGCTCAGACTCATGCAGTGGCCTCAGTGATTTCCAGGACTTAACATTTTTGTGGCTTCAGGCTCAGTGTTTCTAGTGGTCAAGGGTCTGGGCGGCCTGGGCTCAGGCCATGACTGGCTCCCAGTCAGGGCTCACGGCCTAGGGCCAGGGCCTTAGGCCTAGGCCTATGGGGTCAGTGATCAGTGGGTCAGGTCCAGGCCTGTGTTAGGCCTCAGTGGCCTAGAGCCTCAGGCCTAGGGCCTAGGGCCTAGGCTCATTAGGATTTTGGGGTTTAACATTATGGTTTGGGTCTAAGGGTTTTAGGAGTTGCTGCATATTTGTTTCCAGGTTTTAGGGAGCATAGTGATCTGGCCTTGGTTCCTTAGTCGGTTTTAGGCCTTGTGGTCCGAGGTCAGTTAGGGTCAGTTTAGTGGGCTCGCAGTCTGTGGGCTTCTATGGCTTAGTGGTTTAAAGGCTTCTAGGGCTTATGGGGTCTGAGGGTTCAGTCTAGCTATGGCCTGGGGGCTTAGTGGTTTTTTAGGGGCCTAGAATTGTAGGCCGCCTAGGGCCTAGGCTCCCAACAGTTCAGTTTTTGGTTTAAGGTTTGCTGTGATTATGGCTCCATGGTTTATAGCTTCACTGGGGCTTTAGGCTCTAGTTTTAGGGTCTAGGGTTTAAGGGTTTAAATTTTGGCCTAAATGGTTGTGTGGCCTAGGGACAGTCAGTTCAGTTTTGGGTCGGCCGTATGATGGTTCTAGGACCTGAGGTCAGACAGGCCTTAGTGGCTATGGCCGGGGGCACCCTAGGCTCTGACGACCCATTTACTGGCTCAGTGGGTTTCAGGCTTTAGTGGCCTATGGTCGGGTGGGCCTCGGGGCTCTAAGGTCTCTAGGGCCTAGAGTCGGGATTCGGGGCTCAGGGTTTACGGGTGTCTAAGTTTAGAGTTTTTAGGTTCTGCTGGGGTTGCCTAGGCCTTTGGGATTAGGGCATAGGCTCCAACAGGGCTTCCATGGGTCTTTTAGTCTGGGGTTTGGCAGGGTTTAGGCCTAGTGATTTGTAAGTGGGCTGTGGCCTGGGCTTGTAAGGGCTCCGCTTAGGGCTTATAATAGGGTTTAGGCTTCAGGCTCTAGGCTTCTAGGGTTTTAGGCTCTAAGGTTTGCCTCGAGCCCCTGCTATTAAGGGCCATGGCCCAGCTCAGTGGCTGGGCGGCCAAGTGCTCTAGGGCCTATATTTAAGGCTCAATTTTGTGGCCTAATGGGGTTTACTTGTGGCTCAGTGGTTTTTGTGGTCTTGAGTGGCTCAGTGGCTCGAGCCTCAGTGTCTCGGGGGCCTGGGGGCCTAGGGACTATGGCCTGCCTAATCCATGGCCTACTGCTCTGTGTGGCCTCACTGCCTAGGCTCCAGGCAGCTCAGCGGCTTGTGGCCTAGTGGCCTAGGTCTTAGGCCTTGGTGGCTCCGTGGCCTTTTCAGTGGCTCAGTAGTCCTGTGTGCCTTGTCAGTGCCTCTGGGGTCTCTATCGGGGGCCTTGGGCCTAGGGGGTTGGGCGATCGAGGCCTAGGGCCAAAGGTGTGCCTGGTTTAAGGTTTATGACGCTAAAGGAAAAAATTTAAGTTTATGAAAAATTTAAGTTTGTGTGTTTAAAAATTAAAGTTATATTGAAAAATTGAATGTTTATGAAAAAATTAATGTTTATTGTTAAGGATTTGGGGTTTAGTGCTAAAAATTTAAGTTTATAGAAAAATTAAGTTTGTGAAAAGGATTTAGGGCTTAGGTCCTGTGGCTTAATTTTTTTCGGCTGAAGGGACCATAAGTTTATGAAAAAATTGAAGTTTATGAAAAAAATTGCTTTATGAAAAAAATTAAGTTTATGAAAAATTATGTTTGAGAAAAATTATGTTTATGAAAATTTACGGTTTATGAACAATTCAAGGTTTATGAAATAATATTAGGGTTTAGGTTTTGTGTTTTAGGGTTTTGGGTTTAGTTTTTGAGGTTTTATGGTTTAGGGTTTAGGTTGTAGGTTTATGGTTAAGGGTTGGCGTCTGGGGGTTCAAAGTGTCGATTTGTGGCTCATGGGGTTGGCTTTATTTATGGGGCTTTGCGGTTTAAAGTTCTGGATTTAATAGGCCTTGTGCGCTGGGCTCAGTCTCGTAGTCCGGTTTAATTTTGCCATAAGGGTTTAGGGTTTAGGTTTTAGCTTTAGGATTCTTTGGTCGTCAGGGCTTCAGGGTTTAGTGGTTTAGTCTGGGTTTAGGATTTATGGTCTGTGATCAGTGACTAAAGGCCCTGATGGCCTAAGGACTAAGCGGGCTCATATGATTCTGTGGCCTAGGCTTTACCGCTTCAGGCCCAGTGGCTAGGCCTACAGTTTGTGCTCCATGGACTCCTCCATGGACTACATTTTAAGGCTTTGGTGGCCCCAGTGGCCTTTGGCCTTCAGGGCCTAGGTCCCCGGCTGCCTAAGGCCTAGGGCCTCTGACCAAAGTCAGTGGGACTGTCTGGCTCTTCGGCTCCTAGGTCAGGTGGCTCTGTGATTAGGCTAAATGGCTTTATGGGGTTCCATGATCCAAGGGGTTGTGGCTTGGGGTTTAGGGTTTGGGGTGCAGGTTTTAGGGTCGAGGATTTAAATATTTGGGTTTGTGGTTTTGTGTTCTAGTGGTTCAGGGCCTAATATTTAGGTTGCAGGTTTTAAGTTTTCCACCCATGGGCTTTGAAGTCTTTAGTGGCCTCAGGCTCAGGAGCCTAGAGCTCTAGGGCCTTAGGGCTTACGGCCTTAGGTTTTCAGATTTCATGTCTTATTATTTAAGATTTAGGGCTCAATGGATTAGGCATTTTAGCCTGTCTCAAGGTTGCCTAGTTTTTTAGTGTTTAGGATTTAGGTTTAAGATTTAGGGTTGGGGTATATGGGGTTTATGACTCAAGGTTGTTTAGTTTTCTAGGGTTTAGGCTTGTGGTGCTGCACCGGCTTCACCATATTTTAGGCTTTTTGAGCTGTTGATCATGGCTTCCAGTGGTTTAATATTTAGGGCTTATGGTTTAGTGCCACAAGTTTCAGTGCTCTAGGGCTTCAGGGCCTAGGGGCATTCGGTCCTGGTGGCTTAAGTTTTAAGGCTGGCTAAGCTCTCGGAGTAACTGGGGGTTTAGGGCCTTTAGGGCTTAGGTTGCCTGGGGGTTTAGGCCTTTGGATTAGGGCCTATCGCCTCGGGCCAAATGCTCCCATGGGCTCTATGATCTGGGGCCTGGGGGGTCAGGGGTCTAGGCCTATGACTGGCTTCAGTGGCCTTACTCAGGGACGTAGGGCTCAGTAAATTTGACTGTAGGGCTCAGCTGGCCTATGATTTCGCACTGGCCTATGGCCTTATGGCCTGTAGGCCTAACATCGAGGCGCAGGGCCTAAGGCCTAGGGATTTCTAAGGGCTTCGTGCCGGGGCCTCGGGGTGTAACCTAGGCCTCAGGGATCGAGGGCTTCACTGAACATTTACTCGACCAAGGCGCTTGATGGCCTTGCCAGGGCCATGACCATAGCCTCTAGGCTTCAGGACTCCAGGGGCCTAGGCCTCACTGCTCCGAGCCTGTGGTGAATTGGTGGCTTCATGACTAGGGCTCAATACTTCCTTTGGCCTGGGGCCAAGTGGTTTCAGCGTTCTCGGCTTCTAGGATTTGTATTTATTGCTTAGGGTTTCTGAAGATTTAGGTCTTAGTGGCCTAGTAACCTAGGGCCAATGGATCTCACAGGCTAGGCTTACTGGGGTTTAATCTTCTGGGATCTCGGTTTAGATTTAATGCTTTGTTAAGATTTAGGGTTAGGTATGTGGGGTTAAACTTCTGCGGGTCTTTGGGGTTGCCTAGTTTTTTTGGGTTTGGTGGTTTAGTGGTCTGTGGCATGGTTTAGGTTTAAGGGCTCTAGACTTTGTGGCCTTGAGTTTAAATGGGGTTTTGTGTTTACTATTTAGGTTTAGGGTTTAGTGCTCAAGTTTTAGCTGTTATGGTTTAGGCTTCAGGTCCCAGTGGCTCAGGGCTCCTGGGGTCTTCTAGGGCCAAGGAACTAAGACTTTAGGCCTGGCATTTCGGGCTCTTTTGGCTCAGTGGCCTGTGTAGGCCCGTAGTGGATTATGGTTCTGGTCACTTAGGGCTCAAATGTCATGGGGTTTATGATTTACGGCCTTTAGGCTTCAGGGGTTTGTGGATTTAGGGGTTTAGGGCTTAGGCTCTCGATTGTAGGGTTTGAAGCGGTTTAGGGGATTTATGGTTATGCGTTGCCTAATGGTTGGGGTTTGTGGCTACTTTAAAAGTAGGGGGTCTAAGGCCTCCTAGTGCTAAGGACCCAGGGGCTCTAGGCTTCCTGGGGCCTAGGGCTCTATGGAGCTTACGCCTCCGTGGCTTCTAGGTGCCTGGGGCTCAGGTTTGAGGCAGGATCTATAGCTTCAGGCCTAAGCCTGTTAGCCTCGTGGCCAGTGCCTGTGGTCTAGGGCTTTAGTGGCTCTTTGAGCTTCAAAGGACTAGGGGGTATCTGGGGATCTAGGCTCTATGGCCTATAGCCAGGCCTTAACACTTGGTGGCCTTTGGGCTCCTAGGGTTTACTCGGCCTCGGGGTCTGGTTTAGGGATTTAGGTGGCTTATCATTAGGGGTTTATGGTTTATAAGGCCTTTCGGGGATTTGTGGTCCAGGTTTAAGATTTAGGGCTAACGGATTACAATTTAGGGATTAAGCTTTATTTTTCCAGGTTTCAGGATTTATGCTTTATGGTTTAGGGGCCTAAAGGTTTGCCCGGGGTTTAGGCCATGTTTTCCAGGGGGCCCTCGGGGTTTAAGGGTTGTGACTCAGTGGGATTATACTTTAGGCCTAGTGTTTAGGGTTTATGGGTTTTTAGGCTCTCAAGCAATGTTAGTTTCTTTTAGGCTTAGTGGCTTCTATCATTTAGGACTTGTGGATCAGGGCTCTGAGTTTGGGGTTTAGGGCCTGTTTGCCCAGGATCTGCCTCAGGGTTATGGCTCCAAGGCCCAGGATTTAGTGGCCTTCAGTGAAGTGCTCAGTGCCTGTGGCTTGTGGCCTTTGCTTCTGCCATTAGGTCCTTGAGGATTTCAGGTTTAGTGGCTAAGGGATTATAGTTTAGTGGTATAGGGATTATGGTTCAAAAATAAAATTTTTAGGGTTATGCGGGTTTAAAAATCAAGTGCAGTTTTGTTTTTTTAGGGTTTAAGGTTTGTGGGTTTCAAGTTTAGTGTCTACGTGGTTTGTGGAGGCTTATGGCTTTAGTAATTTATGGCTTCAGGGCCTCAGTGGCATTTTAGTTTCTTGTAGCTTCAGGCTTCCAAAGCGCCCGAAGGCCTAGGCCTAGGGCCTAGTGCTCTCCGTGCCTTGGCTGCCTAGGCCTGGCGGGACTAAAGCCTAGGCTTCTATTTTTGGTGGCCTCCCGTGGTCCAGGGTAACATGGCCTAGGCCAAAGGCTTCAGGGCTTATATTTATGATTAAAGGCTGCAGATTTAGGCTTAGGTTTGTAAGCTTATGGTTTATAAGGTTTGTGATTAAATATTTAGTATTTTAGGTTTAGTGGCTCAGGATTTATGGTTTTGAGTTTAGGGCTTCAGTGTGTAGGATCGATGGTTTCTGCGGTTTGAAGGCCTAGGCCTAATATTTATTGTTAAGGGTTTGGGGCTTCCAGTGCCTGTGGTTTAGATTTCTAAATCTGATCAGGAGCTTCAGTGGTTTAGTGGTTTATAGGTATCGTATTTAAGTTTTTGCAAGTAATTTCTATAATTTAGTAATTTAAGTGGTTTAGGCTATTATATGGTATAAGGTTGGGGTTTAGGATTAATGATGTAGGGGAAAATATTTACCGTGTTTATAATTTAAGGTTTAGTTCTTAGTGGTTTAGGTTTAGGATTTTAGGCTTAGCCTTAGTGGTTTTAGGTGTCAAATTTAGTATTTCCAAGGGTTACGTATTTACCTATGGTTCTATGCCTTTAATTCCAGGGCCTAATATTCAGGGCCCAGGCCTGGGCTGGGTTTAGTGCCAAGGGCCTAGGGTTTAGGCCTTAGGCCTCCAGGATTCGTGTGGTTTAGGCCTAGTGCCTAGGATCAGGGCCCAGGGCCCAGTGGCCTGTGGCCTAGGGTTTAGGCTTAGTGGTTTAGATACCTATTGCTCAGACTCCAAAGGTTTTAGTGGCTGATCATGGCCTGATTCAAGGTTTCCGTTTTTGGTTGTTTAGGGTTTAGGTTTAGGGCCTCCAGCCCAGGACTCCATGGCATATGGCCTACACCTTAGGCCTAGTGGCCCAGGGCCCAGTCTCGTGTTTGCTAAGGCTCTTCTTGCTGGGTGGACTGTAAAAGCCGAGGCTCTTACTACCAGGCTCTGGGGCTCTTAGGCCTAGTGGCCTAGGGATCAGGCTTCATCGCCAGTGGCCAAATGTTTCATGTGGTTTATGATTTGAATGCTTCATTTCACCAGTGCCTAAGGCTGCCTAGGCCTAGAGGGCTCTAAGGCTTCAGTGGCCTCAGGGCACGAGTGAGGTTTAGAATTTATGGAATCTCCATGGTCTATGTGCCCACAAAATTTGTAGTTTAATATTTCCAGGGGGTAGGTTTAAGGTTGCCCAATGCTAAGGGTTTAGGGCCTTTAGGTTTTAGTGACTCTAGGGTTTAGGTTTAGTGCCAGGGTCCCTAAACATTTAGGGACCTTGAGCTAAGGGACACTGTCAAACATTATGCCTAAGGCTTAGTGGCTTAGGGCTCCTTAAGTTTAGGGCCTAGGTTTTTGAGTTTCAGTGATTAGTGCTTTCAGGATTTAAGTTTCATGGTTTATATTTTAGGGTTTAATATTTGGGGTTTTAGGTTTGGTTCTTTGTGGTTTAGGATTTAGGGTTTAGGGTTTAGTTTTATATTGTTTAGGTTTTTTTGATTTACATCTTAGGTTTAAGATTTATGGGTAATTTGGATTATACTTGTATCTAGGGTTTAGGTTGTCAGGTTTTTGTGTGTTTAGATTTAGTGGTTTGCTAGGTTTAGGGCTTGGTGGGTTATGGGGTTAGGTATATGGAGTTTACAATTCAAGGTTTTGTTTCTTGGGTTTAGGCTTCAGGGTTTAGATTTTAGTGGTTTTGAGTTTGTCAAACTTTAGGGTTTAATATTTGTGAGTTTAAAGGTTTCAGTAAAAGTGTATTGTAGTGGTTTAGGGTTTAGGTTTAGTGCCTCAGGGCTTATGGTTCAAGGACAAAATTGTGGGGCTTTATGGGGCTTTACTTATCTGCAAGGCCTAGCTTTTAGTATTTAGGGTTTAGGGTTTAGGGTTTAGGTTTTTTCAGGTTTTGTAGTTTGAATGCATTAATATTTATGGTTTATGGTTTAAGGCTGCCTAGGATTTAATACATTTAAAGCATTTAGGGTTTAAGGTTTAGTCTCAGGTTTAAGGTTTAGGGCTAAGGGATTATAGTTTATGGCTTAGGTTTAGGTTTAGGTTTAGGGCCAAAGGTTTAGGTTTATGGGGGCTTATGTGATCCGGCTGTCTAGTTCGGGGTTTATGGTTGAAGGTTTTCCTCGGTTTTTTTCCTTTTCTCAAATCTAGGGACTAGGATTGTGGCCTAGAGCCCAAGTGCCTTGCTGGCCTAGGGCCTACGCATCCCCAGGTTTTGTTTCTTAAAGTTTAGCATTTTAGGCTTTAGAGACTAGAGCTTAGGCTTAGGATTTATGGTTTAGGTTTAGGCTTTAGGCTTTAAAGAATATGGTTTAGGATAAAGGTTTAAGGTTTAAATAATATGGCTTAGTGGCTAAACTTTAGGTTTATGGGGTTTACTTAATAAAGGTTTAGATTTTAGGGTTTAGGTTTACTGCGCTTAGGATTAAGCTTTAAGGGTTTAGGTTTTATGGTTTATGGTTTAGTGCTAAAGGTTTAGGGTTTGGCGGGGTTTTACGATCAAGGTTTATGGATTAGGTTTAGGTTTTAGGTTTCAAGTAATAAGGTTTAGTGTTTTGATTTTATGGCATATGGTTTACGGTTTAGGATTTAATGTTTAGTGTTTATTGTTTTGGGTTTACGCCTTAGAGTTTAGGTTTAGGTCTCGTGGTTTGCGATGGATTAATGTATAGTGGTTTAGGGTTTATGGTTTATGGCTAAAGTTTTAGGGTTTGAGTAGATTTAAAGGTTTAGGTCTCGTGGTTTAAGGGTTAGGACCATGGATTATAGGTTTAGGCATAGGGTTTATGGTTTCCAGCTTAGGTTTAGGTTTAGGGTTTATGGGGTTTTTGATTCAAGGTTTTTTTTTATGGCTCCTTGGGTTTGTGATCAGGATCTAGGGCTTGTAGGATTTGAGTGGGTTATTGTTCATGGGTTTCAGGTTTAGGTATTAGTGTTTAATGTTCAAAGCCAAGGGATTATAGTTTAGTGGTTTATGGTTTTAGGATTTAGGTTATGGTTTAACGCCAATTTTTTTAGGTTAGTGGGCTTACAATTCATTGTTTTTATTTCTGATGGTTTAGGCCTAATATTTCATTGTTTAGGCTTAGTGCCTCAGTGGCTTCAGGCTCAGTGGCCTGTGCCTCAGGTTTAAGGTTTAGGTCTGGAAGCTGGACTAAAGTTTAGGGATTAGGTTTGTGGTGGTTTCTAGGTCCAGGCTTCATTGCTTGTAGGTGCAAAGGTTTAGCTTTTTACAATGTTCATGATTCAAGGTGTATTTTTTAGGTTTAGGTTTAGGATTTATGGTTTCAAGTTTAGGTTTAGGTGTAGGATTTATGGTTTATGGTTTAATATTATTATTCAAGGTTTGGAGTTTAGTTGCTCAAGGTTTAGGTTTTTTTATTAGGTTTAGGTCTCATGGTTTAAGGTTTAGGGCTAATGGACTACATTTTAGTGGGTTAGGGTCTGTGGTTTTTAGTGGTTTAGGATTTATGGTGTAGGGGTAAAGGTTTATGGTTTTACGATTCAAGGTTTAGTTATCATATCCAAAATGTGCCCCTACTCATTTTGTAGGCTAACTCCTTTCATTCTTCCCTCTCTTGCACTCAGACATAGTTTTTTACTTTTCGTGCACTCAAAACTTTCTTGAAATGACACCATTGGATAGAGCTTCTCTCTCATATTTTCAAAAAGGTAAGTTCAGCTCCTCCTAACTCCATGTATTTTTGAAGTTATGGCTCAGAGGAGTTTTTGTTGGATATTTTTCCCGAAAAGGCCCGCACCCAATGGGATGCCACCACATGTCCAAGGAAGTTTTTGTGTTTCCTGAAAAATTTCAAGAGGAAGATTTTTCCTAGTTTGAAGCCCACCTGATGAATGAGATGTCGCTTTACATCTCTAGGGGAGAAATTTGAAAATTTGGGTAAGTGTTGCGCATGGAAAATTTTGGAGGGAAGGTCCACGCCCAATCATATTGCGCCACGTGTCCTATGGCATGGGAGTTTCGGAGGGCAAGGGGAAAGTTAGAATTTTGGTGAAGTGTTTCACCAAATTTCAAAGAAGGAGTTTTTGGCCCACTTCCCCCGCCAATCATTCATGTTTCGACACATGTCACCGGAGCCCAGAAAGGTGAAGCGTGGGAGAAAATTGGGAAATTTTCCCAAAGTGTTGGTGTAAAGGTAAAAATATTTACGGCGGGCCCGTGGCGAATGAAATCAGGCCGCGTGTCCCAGACCAGTGGGAATTAGTTTTAGTTTATCTACATTTTCTATCTCTATCCCTTTGGATATTAGAGTAGGAATTAGGAATATAAATCTCTACAACTTGTAAGTGATAAATTTGACCAGAGGAATTAAGGAACCAGCCTCTAATCTAGAGATTCCTCTTCCATTTGACAAGACCCACACTTGGGGAGAGGATTTAATGTTGTGTAATCACACTAGATGCTTAGTATGATCAAACTAGAAATATGATCAACATCCACAGTGGTGCCGCTGATTTACAACAATAGTTTTGGCACACCTAATGGGACACTTAGAAGTATTCTTCTTCATCGTAAACAAAAATCGATGTGCATTCGCTGCAAAAGTTCTCGCTTTAAATTATCTATAAATTAAGGCTAATATCCTGGCGACTCCAAGGAAGAAGAATCAGCTTGGTTTTAGTAGTGCACTGAAACTCATGAGAAAAATTACTACAAGGTCAAGAACTCGGAGAAGAAAAGGTGTTTTTTTAATATCTCAGCTATCTCCAAGAAGAAGGCAAAGTGGGAGGAGAATCCAAAGGTCTCCATCTCCACCAAAAAGAACTCTCTCAACTCCCTCCACCCTGTAGGCCTTTCATTCAATCAACAAGAGTTCTAAGGTAAATCAGAATGGCACAAAACAACCCCTATGTCAATTTCATTTGTCAGTTGTAACACTTACTCTCAATGCACAACATCCAATCCCATTTACAGAAGACCAAGAACATTCCATACTTCACTCGGAGAAAATCAAACCACTCCCCGGGTGATCATGTCAAGGATATCGCTAACATTTGTAGCGATCGATGAGATCAATTGAGACGCAAGTCGTCGTCAAACCGCTAAGCATTCTTCATTCAAAGGAAAGCTTGTAATGGTTCAGGAGTCTTGCCTCGTGTTCTATTAAAAATCGGAACCAGCTTATGCATATCCCTCCATGATTAGCTTTGGAGAAAAGGGAGACAACTTGTCCCTTTTGAGTAGAAGCTTCGATAAACTAATAAGAGAGCTCCCCTAATAAATGTAATAACTTCGATTTTAATTTTAGATTTCAAAGGACTCGGGAGAGAATTCCATAATCGCCATAAAGCCAATAAGTAGAAAGGTGCTTCTTCTTTATTACCTTAAAGCTTTAAATTTGATATTTCTATGTTAATTCAGTCCATTGAGAGTGCGTAACTATCCCAATTAAGTTATAAGATAGCTATTAGAGCTTAAAATTGTCCTGATCTAAGCCCAAGCTAGTCAATGGAGCCTCCAATGCCACTGCTTTCCAAGTTTAGATAGCCCAAACACTAATCAAATTCCTACTCAAGCTCCTATTCCCACTCCTAAAACTAGAATTCAAGTGAAGCTTCTATCATCTTTCTGAAGGCCTCAAATAAACTTCTAAGAAGTCATGAAGTTGCTGTAAAATTTAGGTAATGAGTTGGTTACACTAAAGAGGCAGTAATCCCAAAGATTTAGATCTCCCTTCCACCGCAAGATCAGCCTAACAGGAAGCCATATCAACCCCAAAACCACCCAATCCAGCTGCAAATCTAAATCGCCAAGGCCTCCTACCAAAAGACCATTTCAGCCCTATAATCCCAATGCTACATCTACCTCTAAAGCATTAGTGCACAAGACAAAAACAATATAGCTCAAGAGTATGATTGGTGTTTCCCATGCAATGAACCTCATAACCAATCCATGTGCTTCAATGGTGCCTTGAATCAAGCATTAATGGTGACAACAACTGGTGTGGAGGGTGAGGGTAGTCAAGAAACATTCCAGCAGTAGTCAGCTCCAAATGATACCACACTCTCAGAACCGGGCAGGAAGAATATTTTTGTGGCATGAATCAAATGGTTTCCCAAAGTGTTGCAGCCAACACAAGGTCAAAGAGGAGAAATTTGGGTGAAGAACAACCATTAGCCCCAAGCAATCCTCAATCTTCTATCACTCCACAAACTATTGGCAAACAAAATTCAATCCCAAACACGCAAGGTCCGTCCAATGCAAAATATCTCCTTTCTAAGCCAACCCAAATGCAAAAATCTATTGCCCATGTGCAAGGGATGAATGTGCAGGCCAAGGGACAGCAGAGAGATGCTTCATCTCCATTCAATATCATTTATTAGATGAAGAAGACAAATGTAAACATATCAATGTGGGAATCACTATCTATCCTAGGCCAAAGAGATTTGCTACAAGCTACCGTGAAGGAATCCGGTCACCAATCAAGAGGGTCTAATGCAAGAGAAGGTGCTCACAAAAGCCGACCAACCTAAGGGGAATCATGGAGGATAAACAAAATGTTGAAGCTTCCCCTCCATTCTATGTTTCATTGATCATTGAAATCATTAGTAACACAATTGCATGATTGATCACCGGGCAAGTAGTTCAAGAATGCCCAAACAAATAGCCCATCAATAGGGAATTCAAGATGAAACCATATCCAAAGGGGTAGTGCAATCGACGGGACAAAGAAGTAAAATAGTCGGGAGTGATAAAAACTTGATTCTTACCTCATATGCCTTTCCCAACATTTTGTTATGTAAAATGTCTCAATAATAGACCTTCCACCACTCTTGCCCTATGCTTGTCAAGGGATTTCACATAAGCCAAGATCGAGGTTACTTATCTACTGATTGGTCACATATGCTGTTCGTAATGAGATATGGAACTAAAGCCACAATCAGATCTGAACTGTATTGTCAAACTTTCACATTGAGCCTTACACTCCAAGCCAAATCAATACCAATTGTTCAACATGCTTGATCAAGAGGATTATCCAAGCACCGATGAAGTCGACACCAAAGTCAGAAGTATCCCAAATATAAATCTTCGATGAATGGGCAAACAAGGTACATGCTTTTGATCCTTATCAAGAAATAGAAGAATTTGAGTTAGGAGTCTATCGCATGCATTGAAGAAAATCAGCCTATTCCTAAGATCACTCAAGCCGCACTGCCACAAGGATGACAATGAGGTATGGCGCTTGTTTTTTTGATGGATCAAGAAGTAGAAAAGGTGAAAGAGGAGGAGCTATGATGGTTTCACCTCAAGGAGTTAAGTATTATTCAACTTTTAGATTTCAGTTTACATGCTCTAATAACAAGCTGGAATACGAAGCTCTCGATACAAGGATTGCATTGGTCAATCAAGAGAGGAACAAAGAACTCTGCAAGTATTTGTAAGACAGTGAGTTAATTTTCAACCAAGTTAAGGGGCAGCATGATGTCAAGAATGATCTACTCAAGTGCTACAAAATAGGGTGTGGGACCTCATTGAAGATTTTGAGGGTTTTGGCATAAAATTCATTCCTAAAAGAAAACCAAGTTTACTGATAGGATCAGCAAAGCAGTTAGGCAGCTTTGATGTTGTTGAAAGCATTCAAAAAGACAAGGTATAGCCAAACATCCATGTGATCATGGAGGCCTTCAGGCGCATAAACAATGTAAGTTGGCAAGTGTTTGAAATGATCAACAAATCATCAATTTCTTACAAGAAGAGGTTGAGTTCTCGCCTAAAATTAGGGAAAAGTCGAGAGCAGTGAGATGGTGACCAAGTGGTAAACCGAGAACCAACAAGCTACCAAAGGGACTTATTACTTTGGAGTCCATTTTCAATCCTAATGATCAGTTTAGGAAGGAGAAAGAAAACATCCAAGTCAAGGGAGAAGATTTAGTGTCCATCTCGGTAGAAGGAGGCAAATCACTCCAAATTGGTAAGATGACAACTAAGCAAGAAAGGTATGAGTTCATACAGCTTTGTCAAGAATTCCCTGATGTGTTTGCTTGGAGCTATGAAGATTTGAAAGGTTTCAATCCCGAGTTAGCTCAACATACCATTGAATTGGATCCAAGTACTAAACCCATCAGGCAAAAACAAAGGCCAGTCAACCCCCACATGGAGCCTCTCATGAGAAAAGAATTGAATAAGTTGATAGAATCAAGAATCATATTCCCTATCAAGCATTCTAGTTGGGTAGCCAACTTGGTTCTAGTAAGAAAGAAGAGTGGGGAAATCAGATTGTGTGTTGACTTCAGAGATTTGAATAGAGCATCTCTCAAGGATCATTATCCACTTCCTTCTATGGAGCAAATTTTGCAAGTTGTTGCTGGCTCCGAGAGGTTTTCATTACTTGATGGCTATTCAGGGTACAATCAGATTATGGTGAAGGAAGAAGATCAGTTCAAGACAACCTTTACAACCAAATGGGGAACTTATGCATACAGGAAAATGCCATTTGGGCTGTCCAATGCTGGAGCTACCTTCCAAAGAGCAATGGACATGGCATTCAAGGATTTGATTAACAACATAGTGCTGATATATCTTGATGATATCACTATTTTTTCAAAAAATGCAGCAGACCACCTCTCTCATTTGAGACAAGTGTTCCAAAGGTGTAGAAGATTTGGAGTCTCCTTGAATCCTAAAAAATGTATTTTTCTAGCCCATGAAGGAAAGCTCCTTGGCCACATTGTCTCCAAAGAAGGATTAGCAATTGATCCAGAGAGAGTTAAAGCCATAAGAGCACTACCATTGCCAAGCCACAAGAAGGCCCTTCAAAGTTTCTTGGGGAGAATAAATTTTGTTCGGAGGTTTGTCCCAAATTTTGCAGCCCTGTCAAGCCTATCACCAAGATGTTAAAGAAAAGCATGGCTTTCAAATGGACAACAGAGGCAAGGAAAGTTTTGAAGCAATCAAAGAAGCCATCTCTCAAGCCCCAACTCTCATAACCCGGATTTCTCCAAGGATTTCATCCTCTATGCATTTGGGGGTGATGATACTATTTCGCATTTTGCACACAGTAACAAAGACAATGATGAGCAGCCAATTACTTTCTTCAGCCAAACCGGAGGACTATGAGGTGAGATATTCTTTCATTGAGAAGCATGTTCTCGTAAGAATCGGAGCTTCAAGAAATTCAAGCATCTAGTTTCAAACAACAAGGTCCAATTGTTGGTTTCTCATGTGGGAGTTAAAGACTTCCTCCTCAACAAAGACTTGAATGAAAAGAGAGCAGGTTTGGATTATCTTGTCATGGAGTATGACATAGAGATCAAAGTCACCAAGCTGGTCGAGGGAAAAGGATTGTGTGAAAGCTGATTTTGAGCAAACAAAAGGAAGCATGCAATGAGAAGGAGGTTGTTTTGGCATCAGCAAGACAGCCATGAGAAAGGAAGCACTCAAGAAGGAAAATAATGGTGTCCCCATTCCTCATCTGACCCAAGATATAATGCACTTCCTAAGCACAGGCCTATGCCCTCCTGAGATGAACAAGACCAAAAGAAGACACTTAGATTGCAGTTGTCCCATATGCCCTTGTTGATGGTGTTTTGTTCAAAAGAGATGTGAATGGAGTACCACCGAGATGCATTGGTACAAATCAGATTCATAGGGTGTCGAAGAGTTCCATGGTGACCAGCCGGGTGGTCATTTTGCACCAAGAGTGACAGCTCTAAAGATCATGAGGGCTGGCTTATTATTATGGCCCAAGATTTTCAAGTGATTTGTTATGCATGGATCAAGAGGTGCAAGAATTGTGCATTCTTCACAGGTAAAGAGAGGCTAGCTGCCCTTCCATTGCATCCAATTTCAGTTGACCAACCATTCATGCAATGGGGTTTAGACTTCATTGGAGTCATTAATCCCAATTCAAGCCAAGGGCACAAATGGATTCTAACAGCAACAGATTATTTCACCAAGTGGACTGAAGCAGTAGCACTCAAGGAAGCAAATGAATCTAGCATCCTAGATTTCTATGAGGGAATAGCAACCAGATTCGGCATACCTGCTACAATAATATCAGATAATGCATCGGGCATTCATCGGGGTCCAAGGTGACTGAATGGGCTATCAAGAATGGGATCTACCTAAGTACTTCATCGAACTATTACCCTCAGGGTAATGGCTAGGCTGAGTCTACAAACAAGAACTTGTTGAGGATCATTAGGAGGACTCTTGATGAAAATCAGAGGTCTTGGCATACTAAGTTGAAATCAGCCTTATGGGCTGATAGGATAACTCCCAAGAGATCTATAGGTAACTCTCCATTCAAGCTTGTTTATGGGAGAGAGGCAATTTTTCCCATGTCACTTGAGTTGCCAACATTGGAACTCATGAAACAGTTGGAGTTGTTGGAGTTTGAGCCCATGGAAGTTAGATATGTAGAATTGATGGAGCTCCAAGAAATCAGAAATCAGGCATCCCAAGCAATGGAGAAGGATCAAGCTTTGATAAAGAAGACCTTTGATAGAAAGGCCAAGAATAGATCCTTCCAAGTTGGAGATCTAGTGTTAAAATGGGATGCAGATAGAGAAAATGGGAAGGCATTCAAAATTTGATGCCATTTGGAGTGGCCCATACATGGTCACAAAGTGTAAGGACAACAATGCTTTCCAATTGTCTTCATTGGATGGCGAAGAACTGCAGATTCCAGTCAATGGAATCCATCTAAAGCATTGCTATTAAAGGAAATTCTCCACCTTGTACATATTAGCTTAGGTTTTCATTCCTCCAAGTGCTTGTGCACATTGTTTTGCTGTAGGTTAGTTTGTTTTCCCTAAGTGCTTTGGCACAAGCTTGCTGTTCCTGGAGATGTGTTTGCAGGCCTTGCTCCATCAGGTGATATTCCATCTTCCTCCTTGCAATGTTCTAGTCAGTTGGGGTATCAAACAGAGAATTCGATGACTCCATGCCCAATGGATTGCTTCAGGCAACTGGTAACTTCATCCAATAGGTAGATGACCCCTCTGAGTCACCAAAATTGTTATCCAAAATGTGCCCCCCGCTCATTTTGTGGCTAACTCCTTTCATTCTTCCCTCTCTTGTGCCTCAGACATAATTTTTTTCTTTTCAGGCACTCAAAACTTTTGGAAATGACACCATTGGATAGAGCTCTCTCTCAAATTTTCCAGAAGGTAAAGTTTTCCTCCTAACTCCATGTATTTTTGAAGTTATGGCTCGGCAGAGTTTTTGTGGGAAATTTTCCCCTGAAAGGCCCACAGCCAATGAGATGCCGCCACGTGTCCAAGGAAGTGGTGGGGGTCGGAGGAAAACTTGGTTTTTTACCAAGTGTTTTGGAAAATTTCAAAAGGAAGATTTTTCCCCGCAGGCCCGCCGACGAATCAGATGATGCCACGTGTCCAGGGGAGAAATTTGAAAATTTGGCTAAGTGTTGCACATGGAAAATTTTGGAGGGAAGGTCCGTGCCCAATCATATTACAGCCACGTGTCCTATGGCATGGGAGTTTTGAGGGCGGAGGAGAAGTTGGATTTTTGGCAAGTGTTTCACCAAATTTCAAAGAAGGAGTTTTTGGCCCGCCGCCCGCCAATCAATCATGTTTCGACACGTGTCCTGTGGGGCCGGAGTCAGAGCTGAGCGGAGGAAATTGGGATTTTTCCCAAAGTGTCGCAGACAAAAGTAAAATATTTTCACCATAAGGTACCGGATGGCCCACTACACCAATGAAATCGCCACATGTCTCCTGAACGTGAGGGGTGGGAGAAATTGAGAAATTTTCCCAAAGGAAAACAAAGGAATTTTCAAAGAAAAAGCCACGCCCCCTAAATGCGAGCCAATGGAATCTCGCCACGTGTCCAGGTGGCGCCAAAAAATCAAAGAAAAGCCCACATGGAAAATTCAAAGGGGCAAACCCACATCCAATGGGGTTTCATGCCATGTGTCCAAAGGGGAAAATGATCAAATGGCCCATGGAAAATTCAGGAAGAAAGGCCTAGATCCAATCAAAGACATGCCACGTGGTCCTCAACTCAACTACCGGGGGATTTTTTGAAAATTTTCCAAAGGCAAAACAAAGGAAAATGGAGCAGGATGGGCCCACACCCAATAAAACATGCCACATGGCACCTAGAATGGTGGAGCATGGGGATTTTTTGGGAAATTTTCCCAAATGCAAAAAAGGTGAAAAAATTCAAATTTTTGCCCGCCAATCCGATTTGGCCCTGTTTTGCCCTAAAACTTCAAATGGCCATATCTTTCGATCCAGAGCTCGGTTTTTCATGTTCTTGATATCAATGGAAATCTAGTGAAATTCTCTACAAGATTCTGGGGTCATTTTTGCATTTTGATGGAGTTTGGAGAGAGAAAATTAAAAACACCTCTGGCACGTGGTCATGGATAGAAATGACGTTTCAACCACCGTTTTTAATGAAGAATGGCTCGCATTCTCTCCCAGCATGGCTAAAATGTCAGGGGATGGGCCTATAAGGATGCCCATGCTATTTTGATCATGTTTTGGTCAATGGTTGAATCCCTTCCATGTTTTCCCACGCTTTCTCTCCGGGTCTTCCCCGCATCGTAAAAGCCGATTTGGCTCATTTTCAAAAGGTTGAACATTTTTTGTGTATAGCAGGCTCCCTTTTCACCTTGGAAGTGATTTGGTGGAATATCAGACCTTTTCTAAGAACTGCAACCTATTTTTGCCTCTCAGGTGTTGTAATGCATGTATTTTGATATTAAAATGACAATGCAAGCTCTGTGAATGAGTTTCAATCCTCTGCTTATGTTGTTTGCTTCCTTTCTGATCTTTCATTACATGTCATCAGTTTGTGCATGATGTTTTGTTGCATTTCCATGATTTGTGTCAATCTGCAGAAGTAAAAAATGCTCACCACTCCTTTGGTGTATCACCTTATTAGCACTAGTTTCATTTTTTTGCATTCTCCATCTCTGCCCACTTTGGAATCTAGAGTAGGATTTTGAGTTTGAAACCTCTGTATAACTTGTGAGGAAATATCATCAGAGGAGTTGAGGAACCAGCCTCTAATCTGGAGATTCCTTTCCCATTTTACAAGTCCCACACTTGGGGAATCGAATTACATGCTGTTCCCAATCACACTGGATGCTTGGCTGACGATCAAATCATTATGCCCAACGCTCATCAATTTAAAAGTGTTACCGATTTAAATAAGCTAATAGGATGAAAGAGATGTAGGATGCCCCAAGAGTTTGATAATTTATGGCCACAAAGGTTTAAAAAATCGTCAGTATAATATTTAGCCCTGCTAGGGGAAAAGTTTGCTGATTGACCACAAAGGTATTTAGGGTTTAAAATTAGGCCTAGGGGTTTAAAATCATGTCCCGGTTTAGGGAATAATGTGGTTTATGTTGTGACCCTGGCGAAAACAATGTGTGCCTATATGAAAGGAAAAAATATGGCCATTCAAGAGTATACTTGATATAATAAATGTTTAATGCCCAAAGTGAAAGATGAATACGGGCCTCAAAGCGAGTTTACATTTCAGCACGACTAACAAGATTGAAATAAAATTCCAAGCAGGGTTTTGTGCCTATGGAATAAATATGATTAACATGCCCACATGAAAAATATATGTGACCACAAAGGTGGATTTCAAAAAAAAAAAAAGTATACCCAAGAGTTTAAGGGATAGGCTAAATGGCCATTATAGGTGGACTGAAGGTATAAAGCATAGCCCGAGTTTAGGGATAGGTAAATAGTACACAAAGCAGGGTTTATGTCTTGAAGAATAAATATGCCTAAAGGTTAAGGTAGATAAATATGGCCAGCAACATTAGACTTTTACATTTAGGTATTAGAATGCCTAAGTATGAGGACTTATGGTTTAGGGACAATGACTTCTCATGGTTTAAGAATTCCCAAAAGGTTTAGAGCAAAAGTATTTAAAGGTTTAAGCCTAAGTAATTAGAATTCAGGTTTAAGGGCATAGGGGGTTTGTGAGCGCTAGGACCCAAAGTAGTCTACGGTGATTTGGGGTTGAAGCCTGTGTATAAGCCCAAGGGTCTACCGACAATACTCATTTTCATGTGAAAACTTGATAAGAGAGAACAAAGTGAGAAAAGAAAATCGAGAGTTACTGGGAGTACAGCCAGAATAGGCTTAGGAAACGCTTAAGGCTGCGGAGCTTGTGGCCTAGGTAACCAAAACTCACACTATGGCACTACAGGGCTCAATTTCATTGTTCTAGTGCCAAGTTTTTAGGGCCTTTTGCTAAAGGCCTTGATGACACCAAGGGCCTAGGCCTAGAGACCTCATGGCCCGACACGATGTGCAGCCTCCGTCCCAGTAAGCATCGCCTACCAGACCCATTACGTATCAACCCAACCTTAGGCTTCAACAGTCGCCTGGGGTAGACTTGATAAATTAAGTGTTATATTTGATTCGATTAAAATTTGATGCATTTTAAATGGCCCACAGCCCAGTGGCCTGACTCAGAGGTCTGAGCAGGGTACAGGCCTAGTTCTCATGGCTCAGCAGCCTGAGAGCTGCATAGGGTCTCACAAAGAGCTCTAGTGGCTCACTCTGCCTACGAATGCATCAAGAGATACGATGATGTTGAGTAGGACCTCTATTCAGAATTAGATTTCCAGGCTTAGATTTGTGACATCATCACCGAGATCCCAGAGTTGTGTGTGGCTTAGGCCTAGGCTCTGATGGAGAGATATGGGATAGGTCTAGGATCTGCCTAGGGCTTCAAGACGGCGATTTCATGAGATGATCACCCCTGAGGATGTGAAGGTCATCCTAGGCTTCAATGTCCCAATGTTTACAGGTTTAGGGAGTGTATACCTATGACTCGCTGATGATAGATACGTAGTGCTTCTGACATGGCCGTTGAGCCGATTTAATTCCAGGCTTCATTAGATTCGGCGTCTTTCCAAGCCTAGCGCGCAGGGCTATTTTGAGCAGTAGGATATGAAGTCATGTGGCACTACAACCGAATGGGATCGCTTCACGGTGCCTGATGGTTTGTGTCTTCAGGCACACTGGCTCAGAGTACTTAGGTTTAGGAGCCTTGAGCTTTAAGGCCATGGGAGATCGATCGAGTGTAGCAGGGCCTGACATTGTTGAGCACCAAACAATACTCATTTAGGACTATGCTATTAGCCTCAAGTTGGCTCACTGTGGCTATCCAGACATGGGGGATCGTAGGAGATCAAGACCGGATATTATATTACTTACATTATCGGGCGCATGCAGTGATATAGTAGTGATTAGGCCACCAAGGCTACCACATGGGTCACAGGGGATCATAGGTTACCAGAGGTTGATCTCCTGAAAGGGTGTAGGCCAACCAGCCTTTAGACACTATGGCTCTAGAGAGGTAATAGATTGGTATGTCGATATATCGGGTAGAGCCTATGCATGTCGATCGACACGGAGATCGTATTAAAGATTTAGGGTTTTACAGTACCAGGGTTTAGTGTTTATGGAGCTTGTCAGTGGTGCATTGAGAGACGGTTTACATGTTTAGGTTCAAGTGTTTGATGGAAGCCTTGATGATGTTTATCGTTAGGACTTTGGTCTTAGCCATGATGAGTGAGACAACAAGCTATGGGGTCATTCAATGTTGTCGCAGTTTAGGATCTTATGCATTCTCAGGATAGAGAGAGGATTTAGATAGATTTATCGCAGCCTACCATCATCGATCCATTGTGAGGTTTAATGGGTAGGAACCACAGATGGGATGACGACGATGTAGGGGAATTAGAGTCAAAGTATTCTCACAGTTTTTGGCATACAACAAAGATGGGTAGCTCGGGGGAGCCGAGAGGGTTTATGAAGTTTGGAGATGGAGGAGTCTTGAGGTAAGACGCGTCGAGATGGCTTAGGTCTGAGGATTTGGAGATGACTTGAGCCGGTTTAGAGTCCACGATGACGATGCCTCGGGTGACACCGAGATGGATCCTAAATGAGGTCTAGAGGAGACACTAGGTCTTGCTGTAACAAGGGGGATGTGGTCACCTACAAGAATCTGAGACCCAAGTGGTTTATAAGAGAGATCACTACCACAAGCCAACGAGGCTTCATAGGCCTACGGTTTGTTGTTTATGGTTAAGGGTTGGAGTGCATATGGGGCTCTTACTGCCCAATGTTTATTTTGGGCTTAGGGTTTTAGGTTTAGGCTTTTAGATTTTAGGTTTCTAGTGCTTCTATGGTTTAATACTTAGGTTTGCGCTATCGCTGGGTTTTAGGTTTAGGTTTAGGTTTTAGGCTATGGGATTACATTTTAGGTTTAGGTTTAGGGTTTATGGGCTTTATAATTCAATGTTTAGTTTTAGGTTTAGGTCTAGGTTTTAGTGTTTCAAGTTTAGTGGCTTCATTATTTAATGTCATGCTTCATAAAGAGGACTTAATATTTAGGGTTTAGGCTCACCAGATAATGGCCAAGGCCTTGACCAGGGCTTACGGGTATCAGCATAGGCTTTGTGGCCTAGGGCCATAGGGCAGCCTAGTGGCCTAGGTTCTAGGCTTTATTGTCCCAATATTTAATGCTTTGTTTTTAGGCTTAGGTTTGAGGGCTCAGCTAGGTTTAGGCCTTTGTAATGGCCTAGCCTAATACGCCAGTGTCTTAGTGCTTTTAGGTTTAGGCTTATGGTTTCCTTATCTAGGGCTCTAGAGTTTATTTTTAGAGTTTAGGTTGCTTGGCTCTGCTTCAGGATCTTGTGGTTTAGGGTTTAGGTGTTTAGGGTTTAGGAGTATTTAAGTAGGATTTAGTTAGTTGAGGGTTCATGTCATGGGGTTTGTCGATGATCAAGGCATAGTTTCAGGGGCCAAGGGTTTAGGGCTATGTGTTTTACCCTCTACCTTTCATGGTTTAGGGCTCTCATCAGGGCTTAGTGGTTTAGTGGTTTATTTCTGGTTTAGGTATTTTATGGCTTCAGGATTTAATGTTTGAAGTTTGTTGCCTAGTATTTTATGGTTTTTAATGTGGGTGGTAGGGTTTAGGTCCTGTGGTTTATGTTGGATTATAGTATAGTATTTAGGATTTTGTGTTTATGGTTTATGTTTTAGTGGCTAAAGGTGCCTAGGGTTTAGGGTTTTAGTCTTTAGGTCTCAAAGTGTTTTAAGGTTTGTAGGGACTAAGTGGACTACAGCCTAGGGCTTAGTGCTTCAGTGGCCTATGGGATCTTCAATTCAACCGCTGCCTAGTTCTTAGGTTTAGTGGCCTAGGCCTATGGCTTCATGGCCTAGGCTTCAGGATTTAGATGTGGACTCTTAGGGGCTTCAGGCTGTAGGCCTAGGTCTAGGATTTGGCGGGCTATGGCGGTTTATGGCTCTAGGGCCTTATGTTTGTGTGGCTTGTAGGTTTAGGTCTTAGTGCTTTAAGGTCTCAGGGCTAAGTGGATTATAGTTTAGGTTTGTAGGGTTTAGTGTTTAGGGATTATAGCTGGAGTAAGGCTAAATTTTTAGGGTTAATGGGGTTTACAATTCATGGTTTTTATTTTAGGTTTTAGGGTTTAGGGTTTCGAGTTTAGGGTTCGTGGTTTAGGATTTATATTTATAATTTATGGTTTAGGCCTAGGGTTTAGTGCTAAGGGTTTAGGGTTTCATGCCTAGGCCTTTGTGCTCAGTGTTTGGCATTAGGTCCATGACTAAATTTAGGGCTTCATGGTTTAGGTTTAAGGTATAGGTTTGATATTTAGGTCAAAGGCCTAGGGCTTGAAGGCTTTATGATTGTGTGCTGCTCTATTTTAGGACTTAGGCTTAGGCGAGGGACTTCCATGGCTCATCGCTTTTAAGGTTTGGGGTTTAATATTTATTGTTAAGGGTTTGGGGTTTAGCACTTAGGGTTTAAGTTTTAGCAATTAGGTTTAGGATTTAGGGTTTAGGTCCTTCAGTTTAATTTTGGTAAGGGACTATAGTTTATGTTTAGGTTTAGAGTATAGGGTAGGTGTGGATAGGGTTTGTGGATTTATGGCTTTTATGGGAGAATGCAGGCTTGATGGTTTAGAATTCAAGGTTTAGGTTTTTAGGGTTTAGGGTTGAAAAGGTTTAGATTTAGGGTTTATTGGCCTATGGTTTAGGGTGTCAACTTTAGCCATTTGGCGGCTTAGATTGGATATGGCTATGGTTTAAAGTTTGGATTTAAATATTAGGCCTAGGTTAAGTGGCTTAATTTTCAGTTATGGTTTAGGGTTTATAGCTTTTTGTGATTCAGTTTCTGGGTTTAGGGTTTAGGGGTTTATGGTTTAGGTTTCGATGGCCATCGAGATGTTATCGGTTTAGGACTAAAGTATTTGGTTTTGGATTTCTTATTGGTTTAGTGCTGATTCAAGGTTTAGGTTTTAGTTTAGGGTTTAGGTTTAGGGTTTAGTGGTTAGGGG
Organism: Taxus wallichiana var. yunnanensis; assembly: GCA_018340775.1. NCBI lineage: Eukaryota > Viridiplantae > Streptophyta > Pinopsida > Cupressales > Taxaceae > Taxus > Taxus wallichiana. The sequence goes on from JADAXU010000033.1 coordinate 26,364, forward strand.
ATTACATTTAAGGTTGGATTTAGGTTTATGGTTTAGGTCTTAGGTCTTAAGGCCTGGGGGTCATAAGGGATTAAAGTTTAGGAAAAGGTTGGTAGGGTGGCTTAGGTTTGGAAATTTGGGTTTAAGGGTTTAGGGCTCATTTTTAGGGCAACTTTATGGGTCTATTGCCTCGCCTGCCTAGGGTTTCAGGCTTTCCAGGGATCCCTGGGCTTAAGGTTTAGGGCCTTGGGGCCTCGAGCCTGGAGGGTCGGGCCTTAGGATTTTAGCCTTTCAGGCTACCATTAGTGGCCTGTAGGCTCCTGGAATAAAATCTAGGCTTAAGGGTTTGATATGAAATCCTCAGCACCAAGGCCAGGCCTTAGGCAGGTTCAGAGCCTAGGGTCACGCCCATGGTTTCAGCTGAGGCTAAAGGTTTCGGTTTATCATGGGGTTTCAATGGCCTAAGGCCTATGTTTAGGTTCTGACCCTCGGTTTAGGAAAAGTCTTAGGGCTACTCAAGTTTCGAGGGCTTAGGGCTTGGATTTAGGGCCCGGTGGCCTTTACATTTCGGGCCGGGGGTTTAATATTTAGGTTTTAGGTCTTTAGGATCTAGGGCCTTTAGGGTTTAGGGCCTTAGGATTTAGGTCTTAGGGTTGGCCAGATTTAGCCTAATGGATTAGCATTTGTGGCTTAAGGTTTAGTTTTCATTGTTTTAGGATTTAGGGTTTAAGATTCAAATGGGGTTAGGGGTATGGGGGTTTATGACTCGGTTTAGCTTTAAAGGTCTAGGTTTAGGGTCTATGGGTTTCAGGTTGAGATTTATTTTGAGCTTAAGTTTGTGGCTATGCCTAGGCCTATGGTTTCAAGTGCCCAGGTTTGAAGGTTTTAGCTTTAGGGTCTAGGTCTTCGTTTAAGGCTATTTTAGGTTATGGAGTTTAACTGACAAATAGGGCTTAGGCTTAGTATTCGGTTTGCGGTTTATGGATTAGGTTTATGATGCTTAGGCTAAATGGCTTCCATCAGGGGTTTATGATTCAAGGTTTAGGTTTAGGGCTAAAGTTTGGTTAAGGGATAGTAAATTTTTATGGCTTATGGGTTACTGGTTTAGGGTTTAAGGTTTGATGGTTTAGGTTTATGGTTTGCCTGACATTGGAATGGCTTAGGTTTTAGGTTTACTTACTCCCGGGTTCGATCCTTGCACGCGATTTAGTGCCTCAATTTTAGGTTTAGTGCTTTTGGGATTTGCAGGGTTTATGGTTTCAAGTTTTAGTGGTTTAATGAGTTTAGGATCAGGGCTTATGATGAGTTAGGGCCTAGCTACACGCATAGGTGGTTTAATATTTATGGTTACGGAAAATGACACATTTAGCGCCTCGTGGGTTTAGATTTAGGTTTACGGGTTTAGGTTTTAGATTTAAGTCTTAGGGTTTAGAGATTCAGGGCTAATGGTTTATGACATTTTAGGGCTTAAGGTTTAATTTTCAATGTTTAGGATTTAGAAGTTTAAGATTTATGGGTCAGGGCTACTATGGGGCCTTACCTTAGTGTTTAGTTGGCTTTGCATTCCTCGAGCCTCAGTGGTGGGCCTTGATTTAGTGGAGTATCATTTGAGTTTAAATTTTCTGTAGTTTAATATTTAGGGTGCTAGGTCTAGTGCCTAAGTTCTTGTAGTGTTTATGATTTAGGCCCAGAGGTCTTCTGTATTTCAAGGTCCTTAGGGCCGAAGCCTGGGGATTAACTTTAGGGTTTAGCTGTTTAGATCGCTATGGTTTGGGTGGTTTAGGAACTTGGATTAATACAATGCCAAGTTTCATGTGGGTTATGGATTTAAAGTTTACGGGGTTTGTGGATTTATGTTTAGGTGGGTTTAGGCTTTCATTTTAGGCTTAGGGGTTTAAGGTTTTGAATGCTCTACTGTGTTTTTAGAGGTTTAGGGTTTTAAGGCTTAGTGGTTTCATGGTAGTAGTTTAATATTTAGGGGTGTAGGGTTTAAGGTTTAGTAGGCTACAGGATTTAGGTTTTAGGCTCCAGGGCCTAGGGTGCTCACTCGCTTCAAATCCCGCAGCTTGAGTGCCTAGTGCCAAGGGACTACACTTTAGGCCTTGGCTGTAAGCTCTCTAAGCCTAGGACTAGGCCTATGACTTCTTGTGGCCTATCCCCATGGCCTATGATAGCCTAGTGCTTAAGGTTTACTTTCCTGAGGCCTAGGCCTAGGGCCTGTGTGGTCTCTGGCCTAGGACTATGGCCTAGGTCCTAGGGTTTATGGTTTGATTAACATTTAGGGAGAGGTTTAGGATTTAGGCTAAGTTTTTCAGGATTTACGCTAGGGCCTAAGGTTTTTTCTCAAGTGTTACAGATTTCAGGTTTCAGGGATAGGGGCTCAAGATCTATGTGGACCTAGGTCACATGGGTTTATGGGACTCAAGGTTTAGTTTTTTGGGTTTAGGGTTTAGGTTTAGGTTCAAGTTTATGGTCCTAGGGCCTTTAGGATTTGTGGTTTGTGAGTTTACGCTTGCTGCTAGGTTTAATATTTAGGGCTTAAGGTTTGGCTACCAGTGTTTTAGGTTTAGGCTTAGGTCCCAGTGGTTTAAGCTGCTTTTGGGCCTAAGGGATTAAAGCCTAGAGTTTAGGGCTTAGGGCTTAGGTTTTTGTGTTTAGGGTTTAGGTTTTAGTGATTAGGTTTATTTCTGTGTGGCTAAATTTTTATGGGTTTATGATCCCTAAGGCTTAGGGTTTAGGGCTTTGTAGGATTTAGGGTTCCATAGGCTCAGCTTGTGGGGCTTCGAGGTTTGGGCAGGGCTCAGGCTTCCTAGGATTTCTGACTCATGGTTTCATGGTGCAGGCTCTATATTTAGGTGGTTATGGTCAGCGCCATAGGGCCACAGGGTTTAGGCCTTTGTGAGGATAGCCTGGGTTTAGGCTTCATTAGGCCTTTATGGGTTTAGTGGCTCAAATGTTTAGTTGCCTAATGGCCATGACTTATGGGCCTAGCTTATTACAATATTAGGGTTTAGTTTGGGTTTAGGTTTTTGAAGCAGGGATTAGGGTTTAGGATTTTAGGTTTATGGCCTCAGGCCTAGCTTTTAGGTTTAATGGCTCATAGGTTTAGAGTAGTGGTTTAGGTCTTAGGTTTAGGATTTATGGGTGTTTAGGCTCTAGTGGTTTAATGTTTAGGTTTTTGGATTTATGTCTTAGTTTCTTAAGATTTAGAGCTAATGGATTACGCATTCTTAGGCTTAAGTGTTTAGCCAATGTTTTTTAGGATTTAGTGGGGTTTACAGATTTTGGGGTTAGCCTAGGTATATGTAGGTTTATGACTCAATGATTTAGTTTTTTTTAGGTTTAGGGCCCACCTAGGGAGGTTCTAGGTTAAGGGATTAGTCATTTAGGCTTAGGTTGTGTAGGCTTTAGGCTCAGTGCCCCGGTTTAGGTTTGTGGTTTATGGACAAAAGTTTATGGTTTAGGGGCTCTATGATCGAAGGTTTATTTAGCCTTTTCGAATGTTTAGGTTTAGTGTTTAGGGCTTAGGTTTAGGTTTTGATGGGTTTTGATTCATTAGCCTTTAGGGTTTAGATAAGGTTTAGTGTTTAGATTTAATGAGTTTAGGGTTTGCAGCCTAGGAAATTGAGGTTATGGTTTAGGAAGCCTAGGGTTTAGGCTTAGCCTTATTTTTTAAGGTCGAGGGCTAAGGGATTATATTTTAGGGTTTATGGTTTTAGGGGTTTAGTAATTATGGTTTAAGGAAATTTTTAGGCTAATGGGTTTTACAAATCGATGGCTTTTTATTTGTAGTTCAGGTTTGTGTGGTTTCAAGTCAGGCTTCACGGTTTAGGATTTATGGTTTATAATTTATGGTTTAGGGGTTTATTATTTATTGCTTATTTTAGTGCCTGCAATGCCTAGGGCCTAGGCTTTAGGCTCATGGGTTTGTGGCCTTAGGATTGCTGTCCAAGGGCTTGCTGCCTAGGGCCAAGGGACTACAACCATGTTTTAGGGCCTAGGGCTCTAGGGCTTCATAGACCAGGGCCTACTACCGAGGGCTTCATTGCTTCAGAGTTTAGTTCTTGGGGTTGTAGGACTTAGGGCCTGTGGGCTTCCACTGGTTAGGCCTCTGGGACTTGTAGTTCTTAGGGTTTCAAGATTTAGGTAATGGATTATAGTTTTCGGGCTTAGGGATTAGGTTTTAGTGTTTATAATTTCAGGAGTTTATGGGTTAGCGGTTAGTGGTATATGGGGTTTACGATATCTAATGTTTTATTTTTTTGGGTTTGGGGTTTAGGGTTTAGGGTTCATGGTTTAGGGTTTAGCTGGCTAGGGTTTTGAGTTTATGGTTTAGGGTTTAATATTTAGGGTTTAGGGTTTAGTGCACAAGGTTTAGGGTTTAGGGTTATGCCAAACCTAGCTTACTATTCCCTTATAGGGTGTCTGTAGGATACTAGCTTCCATTTGCCTCCTTCAATACCTACCGCTTGGTCACCACTTAGTGAAGTAATCGTGGGTGTTAAAATCGACTTGTGCCCTTGGCTTGAATTGGGATTAATGATCTAATGAATTCTAAACCCATTACGGCGAATGGTTGGTCAACTGAAATTGGATGCAATGGAAGTGCGATAGCCTCTTTGCTCGTGAAGAATGCACAGTTCTGCAGCCTCTTGATCCTTGCATAGCAATCACTTTGAAAATCTTTGGGCTGATAACAATGAAGCGCCTCTCACTTGATCTTTATAGCTGTCACTCTTGGTGCAAAGTTACCACCCAGCTGGTCCACCATGGAACTCTTCCAACACCCTATGAATCTGATTTGTACCAATACATCTTATGTAGTACTCCATTTACATCTCTTTTGAACAAAACAACATCAATGCAAACAGGGCATATGGGGACAGCCCTGCTAATCGAAGTGTCTTCTTTGGGTCTTGCTCATCCTACGGAGGGCATAGGCATGTGCTTAGGAAGTGCATTATACTTTAGGTCCAGCAAAGGATGGGGACACCATTATTTTCCTCTTGAGTGCTTCCTTGCTCATAGGTGTCTTCTGCGATGCTAAACAGCCTCTTTTCTGCGTTCTGCATGCTTCCTTTGTTTGCTCAAATCATTTCACCACACAATCCTTTTCCCTCGACCAACTTGGTGACCTTTGATCTCATATCATACTCCATGACACGAGTAATCAACCTACTCTCTCTTTTTCATTACAAGTCTTTATTGAGGAGGAAGTTTTAACTCGGCATGATAACCCAATAGTTGAACCTTGTTGTTTGAGGACTAAATGCTTGAACTTCTTGACTTCGATTATTTAAAGAACATGCTTCTCAATGAAAAAATTGTTATCAAAATTCACCCCCAGTAATTTTGATAAGCACGACGTCGAATATTCAAGTCATTGCAAAATAGATTGATTCAAGGCCCAAAATCATGTTTTTCAAACCTCGGCCTTTTCTAACTCTCCCAATCGAGGAGGAATCCTAGACAGTTGATAAAATGGAAGAAATGCAAAAATAAGGTCACAGGATTGTGGTTAAGGCATTTCGGTACCACCACTGCACAAGAAGACTTAAATTGTCACTGGGTTCGGGTTTAACATCGAGGTTAAATACGTGCCAAGCTTAATGGGGGAAAAATAAGAAAATTGGCTAAGTCCTAATCAGGCGGTCCATGCGGAGCAACTGGATTGAAGGGCTTGAATCGTGGGACGTGAAAGCTTGCAGAAATGGCGAAACTCTTTCTAGAAAAATGTCTAAGTCTTTGTTTCTACGAGTTTGGGGCATGGGACAAAGAAAGCTGTGCGTGGAGACACGAATCTTCTGCCGATTTAAATCCAGATAAGAAAGACCCATTTCTTTGGTGGATCAAGGAAATATTTGTCCTAAGCGATGCAGGGTGAGTTAGGTGAAAGTCGTGGAGGGCGTGAACCAGTGGTCGGCTGAAACAAAGAGACTTTCATCCTGGAAAATTTGGATAGGCCAAAATTATGCAGGAAGGACGTGAAAAGCCGAAAGAGCCGAGAGCTGATAGAATCCTTACACGTGTCGATTTCACCACCAGAAGACTAAGGAAGCCAGATCAATCGGGGTTTGGAGATATTTGTCCCAGAAGTTTGGGGGACAGCTGGGCAGAATACGTAGATCACGTGAGGATGATGTCAGGATCTCTAAAGTGAAGAGCAGTCGATGAATCGGATAACGTGACCCACGTGTTAGAGGAAAAAGTTGCTAGGAAGTGGTGAGGTAAAAGTTTCAAAGGGAAAATGGAACGAGAGGGGCCGAGCCTTAGTGACACAAGACATGTGTCTAAGGGGGAGTTCGAAGCCTCGGGGAGAGCTTTGGAAACTTAGGAAAAGTTTGGCCAAAAACTAAAAGGTAAAGGCTTTTCTCCTTAGCGCGCCCTATCAATGAACCAAATTGCCACGTGTCCCAAGTGGTGCAGGCGCGGGGGGAAAATGAATTTTTTTTCGAAGTGAAAGAAAACCAAAATTTTCAAGGAAAACCCATGGAAAGGGAAGGAAAGAGAATTACTCAGCAATAGGTAAGTGCTTGACAAACGTGTATCCCGAAGTGGCAAAGAAAGGAAAAATTCAAATATTTTTTCTCTAAAACAATATCCGTTTTGCTTTGCTTTTTTGCCAAAAATCTTGAGATCACCATAACTTTCGATCCGAGCTGGGGATTTTCATGTTCTTAGTATATAAATGGAAAGATGGTGAAATTTCTCACAAAATTCCTAGGTCAATCTTGCATTTTAGCTTATTTTGGAGAGAGAAAATCAAGAAATGTCTCTCGCATGTGGTAATGGCGGAAGCTGACATTTCCCAACAACCATGACTTTTAATCCCACAAGGGTAGCATTCTTCTTCAGCAGACACGGCCTGACAAAGTGATGTTTCAACCATCGATTTTAATGAAGAATGCATTTTGGTCAATGATTGGACCCTTTGCCATGTTTTCCTATGTTTCTCTCTCTTGGGCTCGACCCATGCATTGTATAAAGCCGATTTGGCTCCATTTTAAAAGTTGTTCATCTTTTCAGCTCGTCCTCCTTCTTTTCTTCTCGGTGGGTTGAAAATGGAGTTCAAACCTCCTCCTATAATGGCATTTTACCTCTTAACATTAAAATGATGTTCTATCTCTGAAACTTCGAAGCAATAAAAACATGTTTCGTGATGCATCTGTCCATCCTTGCTCATTTTTCACTTGTTTTCTTCTTACCTCTCTTATGCGGGTATTTGTGCATGTTCTAATGTTCATTACATGATGTCCTGGAGCTATGTTCATGGAGTTTTGGGACATTTTGCAGCTGTGTGAAATCTATCCTTGGGTTTGTGATGCATTTGTCCATCCTTCCCATTGCTCACCTCTCCTTGTTCCATAAGCAGGTTTTGATAGCTATGTTCAACATTTTCCTTCTCAGTGTATCACCCGTTTTAGTGTGAAGGACTCCATTTTCCTTTTCTCTCTCTCTACTCTCTCTCTCTCTCTTCAGTCTCCCTTGGCATGGTTATATTAGGATTATATTAGTTTGCCTACATTGGAATAGATGTGGCACGGTAGTTTAGGAAGAGGAAACCAGCCTTCTCACAGAGATTCCTTTCTCATTTCACGAGTCCCACACTCGAAAGAAGGATTGATAGGTCGTTTGTCCTGCAAATCTGCCCGGATCTTTAGAGTGATCAAACTAGAAATTTGATCGACATCCGAGAGGTCAGCTGTGATTCTACACCAACAATAATATCTCACCTCATAGTCCTCCGGTGAGTTTGGTCCGTAGGAAAGCAATTGATTACTCATCTTTGTCCTTATTCTCGAAACTTTTGTACCAAAATGGCAGTAGAAATAGTCTATCATCACCCCAAATGCATGGAGGATGAAATATCTTGGAGAAATACGGGTTAGTGAGTTGGTGCTTGAAGATGGCTTCTTTGATTGATTGAAAACTTCCTCTTCCTTCTTCCATCCATTTGAAAGCCATGCTTTTCTTTAACATCTTGGTGATAGGCTTGACAAAGAAATTTGTAAATTTAGGGACAAACCTGCGATCAGAAATTTATTCTCAGCAAAAAAAGAAAATCTAGAGGGCCTTCTTGTGGCTTGGCAATGGTATTGCTCTTATGGCTTCAACTCTTTCTGGATCAATTGCTAATCCTTCTTTGGAGACAATGTGACCAAGGAGCTTTCCTTCATGGGCTAAGAAAATACATTTTTTAGGATTCAAGGAGACTCCAAATCTTCTGCACCTTTGGAACACTTTTCTCAAATGAGAGAGGTGGTCATATTGTACTTTTGAAAAAACAGTGATATCATCAAGATATATCAGCACTATGTTGTTAATCAAACCTTTGAACACCATGTCCATTGCTCTTTGGAAGGTAGCTCCAGCATTGGACAACCCAAATGGCATTTTCCTGTATGCATAAGTTCCCCATTTGGTTGTAAAGGCTATCTTGAACTGATCCTCTTCCTTCACCATAATCTGATTATACCCTGAATAGCCATCAAGTAATGAAAACCTCTCGGAGCTAGCAACAACTTGTAAAATCTGCTCCATGGAAGGAAGTGGGTAATGATCCTTGAGAGATGCTCTATTCAAATCTCTGAAGTCAACACACAATCTGATTTCCCCACTCTTCTTTCTGACTAGAACCAAGTTGGCAACCCAACTAGAATGCTTGATAGGGAATATGATTCTTGATTCTATCAACTTATTCAATTCTTTTCTCATGATAGGCTCCATGTGTGGATTGACTAGCCTTTGTTTTTTCCTAATGGGCTTAGTACTTGGGTCTAATTCAATGGTGTGTTGAGCTAACTCGGGATTGAAACCTTTCAAATCTTCATAGCTCCAAGAAAACACATCAGGGAATTCTTGACAAAGCTATATGAACTCATACCTTTCTTGCTCAATTGTCATCTTGCCAATTTGGAGTGATTTTCCTTCTTCCGAGATGGACATTGAATCTTCTCCCTTGACTTGGATGTTTTCTTTCTCCTTCCTAAACTGATCATTAGGATTGAAAATGGACTCCAAAGTAATAAGTCCCTTTGGTAGTTTGTTGGTTCTCAGCTGCACCACTTGGTCACCATACTGCTGCTCTAACTTTTCCTGATTTTTAGCTGAGAACTCAGCCTCTTCTTGCAAGAAATGGATGATTTGCTGATCATTTTCAAACACTTGCCAACTTACATTGTTGTCCAGCACTGAAGGCCTCACAATCACATGGATGTTTGGTTGTACCTTATCTTTTTGAATGCTTTCAACAATGTCAAAGGCTGCCCCAACTCTGCTGAAGCTGTCAGTGCTTGGTTCTCTTTTCTAGGAATGGATTTTATGCTAAAGCCCTCAAAATCTTCAATGAGGTCCCACACCCTATTCTTGTAGCATTTGAGTAGATCATTCTTGATAGCATGTTGCCCCTTAACTTGGTTGACAATCAACTCACTATCACCAAAGACTTGCAAGTTCTTTATTCCTCTCTTGATTGACCAATGCAATCCTTGTATCAAAGCTTCATATTCAGCAGTGTTATTAGAGCATGCAAACTGAAATCTAAAAGTTGAATAATACTTAACTCCTTGAGGTGAAACAAGCATAGCTCCCCCTCCTGCACCTTGTCTACTCCTTGATCCATCAAAAAACAACTGCCATACCTCATTTCATCCTTGTGGTCTGGCTTGGTGATGCTAGGAATAGGCTGATTTTCTTCATGCATGCAATAGACTCCTAACTCAGATTCTTCTATTTCTTGATAAGGATCAAAAGCATGCACCTTGTTTTCCCATTCATCAAGAGTTAGATCTAGGATACTTCCTACCTTGGTGTCAGCTTCATCAGTGCTTGGGTGATCTTCTTGATCAAACTTTGAACAATTGGCATTGATTCGGCTTGGAGTGTAAGGCTCAATGTGAAAGTTTGCAATAGGTTCAGATCTGATTGTGGCCTTGGTTCCATATCTGTTTGTAACAACATGTGTGACCAATCAGTAGATAAGTAACCTCCAATCTTAGGTTGTGAAATCCCTTGACAAACATAGGGAAAAGAGTGGTGGAAGGTCTATTACTGAGACATCTTGCAAAACAACCACGTTGGGACAGGCATGCAAAGTAAGACTCAAGTTTTTAATCACTCCAACTGTTGTTACTGCTGTCCCATCCAATTGTACCACCCCTTTGGATATGGTTTCATACTGAATTCCCAACTGATCAGCTATTTGCTTGGGCATTACTGAACTACTTGCCCGGAATCAATCATGTAATTGTGTACTAATTGATTCCCAATGATCAATGAAACATAGAATGGAGGGGGCTTCAACATTTTACCTTGCTGTCCTCCATGATTCCCCTCAGATGGGTAGCATTTGTGAGCACCTTCTCTTGCATTTGGACTTGCTGATTTGAAGTTGACCAGTCCTTCATGGCAGCTTGTAGCAAATCTCTTTGGCCTAGGATAGATAGTGATTCCCACATTGATATGTTTACATTTGTCTTCTTCATCTAATCAATGATATTGAATGGAGATGAAGCATCTCTTTGCTGTCCCTTGGCCTGCACATTCATTCCTTGTGTATGGGCAGCAACAACTGGCATTTGAGTTGGCCTAGGAACTGTTTTAGGCAATCCTTGTGTGTTTGGGATTGCATTTTGTCTTGCCAATAGTTTGTGGAGTGATAGAAGGTTGTGGATTGCTTGGAGCTAATGGTTGTTCTTCACCCAAATTTCTCCTCTTTGACCTTGTGTTGGCTGCAACACTTTGGGAAACTATTTGATTCATGCCACAAAAATCTTGCCTACTTGGGTTCTGAGTGTGGTATCATTTGGAGCTGATTATTTCTTTGGAATGTTTCTTGTTCTTTGGTTATTTCCTTGACTACCTTCACCCTCCACACCGAGTTTGTTGTCACCATTAATGCTTGATTCAAGGCACCGTTGAAGCACATGGATTGGTTATGAGGTTCATTGCATGGGAAACACCAATCATACTCTTGAGCTATATTGTTTTGTACTGGCACTAATGCTTTAGATGTCAGATGTAGCATTGGGATTATAGGGCTGAAATGGTCTATTGGCAGGAGGCCTTGCTTGATTTAGATTTGCAGCTGGATTGGGTGGTCTTTGAGGTTGATATGGCTGCTGTTAGGTTGAGCTTGGGCTAGAAAGGAGGTCTAAAACCTTGGGCTTGCTGCCTCTTGAGTGTAACCAGCTCATTACCTAGATTTTACAATTACTTCATGACTTCTTGAAGTTCATTTGAGGCACTAGAAGATGAAGTAGAAGCTTCATTCAAATTCTGATTTCTAGGAGTGGGAATAGGAGCTAAATTAGGCATTTGATTAGTATTTGGGCTCTCTAAACTTGGAAACAATGGCATTGGAGGCCTAGGAGCTAGCTTGCCAGCTTGAATCAAACAATTTTCAGCTCTAATGGCAATGCTATAAGCAATGGGGATAGTTGTGCCTCCCATGGATTGAATTAACATAGAAATATCAGAATTTAAAGCTTTAAGGTAATAAAGGAAAGCACCTTACTTGTTGGCCTGACTGCCACTGGAATTCTCTCCCAAGTCCTTTGAAATCTGAAATTAAAATCAGTCAGCTGCTCATTGGGAGCTCTCTTGATGGTTGTCAACTGCTCCAAAAGGGACAAGTTGTCTCCTTTTCTCCAAACTGCTCATGGAGGGCTATACATAGCTGGTTCCAATTTTGAATAGAACCTAAGGCAAGACTCTTGAACCATTGCAAAGCTTTCCCTTTGAATGAAGATGCCAACAATTTTTGTGACTTAATCTCATTGATCTCATGGATTGCACAAATGTTAGCAATATCCTTGACATGATCACAGGAGTAGTCTGATTTTCTCCAGTAAAGTATGGAATGTTCTTCAATGCTATGCAAACTGGGATTGGATTTTGTGCATTGAGAGCAAGTGGGCTGCTGCCAGTGAAATTGACATAGGGGTTGTTTTGTGCCATTCTGATTGGCCTTAGAACCCTTGTTGATTGAATGAAAGGCCTACCAAGTGGAGGAGTTGAGAGAGTTCTATTTGGTGGAGATGGAGACCTTTGAATTCTCCTCCCTCTTTGCCTTCTTCTTGGAGATAACTATAGATACTCAAACAACACCTCTTCTTCTCCAACTCTTGACCTTGTAGTGATTCTTCTCATGAGTTTTTCTGAGTGCCTTGCTAAAACCAGCCTGATTCTTCTTCCTTGGAGTCACGGATGTGTAATTTATAGCTCTTTTAAAGCAATAAACTTGCAAAAATGCACATCAATTTTGTTGTCAATGAAGATGAAGACCTCTAAGGTCCCACCAGGCATGCCAAAACTATTGTTGCAAATCAGCAGCACCCCTGGATGTTGATCAGATTTCTAGTTTGATCATCCTAAGCATCCAGTGTGATTGCACAACATTGAATCCTTCCCCAAGTGTGGGACTTGTAAAATGGGAAAGGAATCTCCAGATTAGAGGCTGGTTCCTCAACTCCTCTGATCAGATTTATCACTTACAAGTTGCAGAGGTTTATATTCCTAATTCCTACTCTAAATTCAAAGGAAGAGATAGAGAATGCAAAAAACTAAAACTAATGCTAATAGGTGATGCACCAAAGGAGTGGTGAGCATTTTTACTTCTGCAGATTGACACAGTTCATAAAATGCAAAAACATCATGCACAAACTAATAATTGTAATGAAGAATCAGAAATTAGTCAAACAACACTAGCAGAGGATGGAAAATTAATCACAAGGCCTGTATTGTTATTTTAACATCAAAATCACTTGCATTACAACACCTGAGAGGAAAAAATGAGTTGCAATTCTTAGAAAAGGTCTGATATTCCACCAAAATCACTTCCAAGGTGAGAAAGGGACCTGCAATACACAAAAAATGTTCAACCCTTTGAAAATGAGCCAAATCGCTTTTTTATAGTGCGAGGGCGAGCCGAGGAGAGAGAAACATGTGGGAAAACATGGAAGGGTTCAACCATTGACCAAAATGCATCAAAATAGCATGGGCATCCTTACAGACCCATCCTGACATTTTAGCCATGCTGGGAGAGAATGTGAGCCATTCTTCATTAAAAACGGTGGTTGAAACGTCATTTCTATCCATGACCACATGCCAGAGGTGTTTTTGATTTTATCTCTCCAAACTCCATCAAAATGCAAAAATGACCCTAAAATCTTGTAGAGAATTTCACTAGATTTCCATTGATATAAAGAACGTGAAAAATTGAGCTCTGGATCAAAAGATATGGCCATTTGAAATTTTAGGGCAAAACAGGGCCAAATCGGGTTGCGGGCAAAAATTTGAATTTTTACCTTTTTGGTCATTTGGAAAATTTTCCAAAATTTCCCCACGCTCCACCTTCCAGGTGCCATGTGGCATGTTTTATTGGGTGCGGGCCCATCCTGCTTCATTTCCTTTGTTTTCACCTTTGGGAAAATTTTCCAAAATTCCCCGCCGGGCCGATGAGTTGAGGACACGTGGCGAAATATGATTTGATTGGGACACCGGAAAACATCCTCCTTTTGAAATTTGGCCACTTTGATCCTTGGTAAAAATTTTTGATAATTTTCGACTCCTAGACATGTCTCGAAACCCCATTGGCCTAAGAGTTTCCCTTTCACTTTTCATATTTTCCTGCGGGCATGGTCCTTGAGTTTTTGCCACCTTCTAGACACATGGCATTATATGATTGGTCGCGATTCAGGGGGTGACCTTTCCTTTGAAATTTCCTTCATTTTTCCTTGGGAAAATTTCCCAATTTCTCCTAACCTCTACGCAGTCAGGACACGTGGCTGATGCGGTCCCATTGAATTCATGGACCCTTGGGGAACATTTTCCTTTTGAACACTTTGGGAAAAGTTCTCTAAAATCCCAATGCTTCGTGCAGTGTCCAGCTCCCAGGAGTGCCCATGGACATGATGGCACGTGCTAAAACATGAAATTTCTTCATTGGATGCGAAAAGCCAAAGTTTTCTAAAATTCTCCACCTCACATTTGCATAAGACACGTTATGTCCTTAAATTTTCAAAAATTTCTCATGCGCCCAACACTTAGCCAAATTTTTCAAATCACCTGGACACGTGGCGCATTTCGATTAGACCTCAAGGGCCTTGTAGGGAAATTTTTCCCTTTGAAATTTACCAAAACACTTGGTAAAATTCCAAGTTTTCTCAACCCTTACCACTTCTTGGACACGTGGCGGCATCTCATCATTGGTGGGCCATTTCAGTGGAAAATTTTCCACAAAAACTCCGCCAAGCCATAACTTCAAAAATACATGGAGTTAGTGAGGAAAATTTTACCTTTCGGAAAGCTTAGGAAGGAGAGATCTATCCAATGGTGTCATTTCCAAAAAAATTTTGAGTGCCTGAAAAGAAAAAAATTATGATTGAGGAATAAGAGGAGGAAGAATGAAAGGAGTTAGCTACAAAAATGAATAGGGGCACATTTTGGATAACTGAGTTTAGTGATTTTAGGGTTTAGGGTTTAGGGTTACAATACAGAGGTTTTGTTTTTAGAGTTTAGGGTTTAGGTTGTAGAGATTTAGGATTTATGGTTTAGCGGTTCTATGGTTTAGGACTTTTACTGGGGTTTAATGATTTAAGGTTTATTTTGTTGGTTTAGGGTTTAGGGTTTACGATTTAGGGTTTGAGGTTTAGGTTAAGGGTTTAGGGTTTAGGGTTTAGTGCTATGAAGGTTTAGGGTTTATGGTTTAGGTTGATTAGGTTTTAGCTTGGTTTATGGTTTCAAGTATAGGGTTTAGGGTTTATGATTTATGGTTTAGGTTTACAATTTAGGGTTTAATGTTTAGGGTTTAAAGGTTTAGGTTTACATTTAAGATTTGGGTTTAGGTTCAGGAGGTTTAAAAAGAGGTTAGGTTTTAAGTGGGATTATAGTTTAGGGCTTAGATTTGGTTTTAGGGTTTAAAGATAGTTTTAGGTTTTGAAAATGATTTAGTAGGTTTATTGTTTAGGGTTTAAGGTTTACGGTTTATGGTTTTAGGGTTTAGGGTTTGAGTTTAGGGTTTGAGGTTTAGGATTTATGAGTTTAGGGTTTAAGGTTTAGGATTTATGGGTTATGGTTTATGGTTTAGTGTTTAATGTTTAGGGTTTAGGGTTTAGGCTTAAGGTTTAGGTCTTAGTGTTTAAGGTTTAAGCATTAAGAGTTTAGGTTTAGGGTTTAGGGATTAATGTTTTAGGGTTTATGGTTTAGGTTTTCACGATTTATAAGGTTTATGGACTTTAATTCATGGTTTAACCCTAAGATTTTTTAAGGTTTAGGGTTTAGGGTTTTGGTTTAGGGTTTAGGGTTTAGGATTTATGGTTTATGACTTTATGGTTTATGGTTTAATATTTAGGGTTTAAGGATTTAGCATTTAGGGTTTAGGGTTTAGGTTTTAGGGTTTAGGTTTAGGTTTATAGGGTTTAAATTTTAGGGTTTATGGTTTAGGAAGTTTAGGAGATTAGGGTTTATGGTTTTTATGGGTTAAAGGTTTAGGGTTTTAAGGTTTATGATTTAAGGGTTTATTTTTAGGGTTTAAGGTTTAGGTTTATGGGGTTTTAGAAGTTTAGGGTTTAGGTTTAGGTTTATGGTTTATGGTTTAAGGTTTAGGGTTTAGTATTTGTGTTTAGGGTTTAGGGTTTAGGGTTTAGGGTTTAGGTTTAGTGATTTAGGTTTTTTAGGGTTTAGGGTTTAGGTTTAGTTTAGGTTTAGGTTTAAGGTTTAGGGTTTAGGGATTACAGTTTAGGGCTTAGGGTTTAGGTTTTAGGGTTTAGGGTTTTGGTCTAAAGGTTTAGGGTAGGAGTTAGGTTTATGTTGTTTATGATTAGGAGTTTAGTTATTAGGGTTTATGGTTTAGGATTTAGGGTTTAGGTTTAGGGATTAGGTTTATGGTTTACGGTTTAGTGTTTAGGGTTTAGGGTTAAAGGTTTTAAGGTTTAGTTAGGGTTTAGGGTTTAGGGTTTAGGGTTTAGGATTTATGGTTTAGGGTTAGGTTTAGGGTTTAGGTTTATGTTTGTGGTTTAGGTTTTAGGATTATGGTTTAGGGTTTAGGGTTTATGGGGTTTATTATTAGGATTAGTTTTTAGGGTTTAGTGTTTAGGGTTTAGGATTTATGGTTTATGGTTTACATTTTAGGGTTTAATATTTTGGTATTTTTAGGGTTTAGCAATTTAGTTCTTAGGGTTTAAGGTATAGGTTTACGGTTTAGGGTTAGGTGTTACGTCTAAGGGTTTAGGGTTTATGGCTCGTGGTTTACAATTTAAGGTTTATGGTTTAGGGTTTAGGTTTAGTGTTTAGGGTTTTAGGGTTTAGGGTTTAGGGTTTATGGTGTTTAAGGTTTAGGAGTTAGGGTTTATGGTTTAGGGCTTAGGGTTTATGTTTTTGGGTTTACGGTTTAGGGTTTAGGGTTTAGGGTTTATTGTTTATGGGCTAAAGGTTTATGGGGTTTATGATTTAAGGTTTATTTTTGGGTTAGTTTAGGGTTTGAGGTTTAGGTTTAGATTTAGGATTTAGGGTTTAGGGTTTAGTGGTTTATGGTTTAGGGTTTTGAGTTTAGGGATTAGGGTTTATGATTTATGGTTTATGGTTTATGATTTAGGTTTAATATTTAGGGTTTAGGGGTTTATGGTTTAGGGTTTAGGGTTTGGTTTTAGGTTTAGTGTTTAGGGTTTAGGAGTTTAGTATTTATGGTTTAGGGTTTATGGGGTTTAGTATTCTCAAGGGTTTAAGGTTTAGGCGTAGATTTAGGGTTTAGGGTTTAGTGTTGAAGGTTAAGGGTTTAGGTTTAATATTTAGAGGTTTAGGTTTAAGGTTTGGGGTTTAGGGTTTAGGTTATTTAAGGGTAATGTTTTTAGGATCAGGGTTTATGGGGTTTAGGTTTTCAAGGTTTAGGTCTTAGGGTTTATTTTTAAGGTTTATATGTTTAGGAGTTTAGGGATTAGGGTTTAAGGTTTAGAGTTTTTATAGTTTTAGGGTTTAGGGTATATTGGGGTTTAGGGTTTAGGGTTTAGAGTTTAGGCTTTAGGGTTTATGGTTTAGGGTTTAGGGTTTAGGGTTTAGGGTTTATATGGGTTTAGAGCTTAATATTTCAAAGTTTAGGGTTTTAATGTTTAGGGTTTAGGGTTTAGGGTTTGATTTAGGTTTAGGGTTTAAGGTTGAGATTTAAGGGTTTAGGGTTTAGGGTTTAGGGTTTAGGGTTTATGGTTTATGTCTAAATTTTAGTGTTTATGGGGTTTACAATTCAAGGTTTTAGTTTTTAGGGTTTAGGTTTAGGGTTTAGGTTTAGGGTTTAGGTTTAGGAGTTTATGGGTTTTAGGATTTAAGTTTTAGGGTTTTGGGTTTAGGGTTTAGTGCTTTAGGTTTAGGGTTTGAGGTTTAGGGTTTGGCTGGTTTAAGGTTTAGGTTTAGGGTTTATGTAGGGGTTTAGGGTTTGGGATTTAGGGTTTATGGTTTAGAGGTTAAAGTTTTAGGGTTTATAAGGTTTATGATTCAAGGTTTAGTTTTAGGGTTTAGGGTTTAAGTTTAGGGTTTGATAGTTTGGTTTAGGGTTTATGGATTTATGGTTTATGGTTTAATATTTATGGTTAAGGTTTATGGGGATTTAAGGTTTAATGCTTAGGGTTTAGGTTTTAGGATTAGGTTTTTAGGGTTTAGGGTTTAGGTCTTAGGGTTTAAAGGTTTAGGGATAAGGGACTCCAAGCTTTAGGGGCTTAGGGTTTATGCTTAGGGTTTAAGATTTATGGTGTAGGAGTAAAGGTTTATGGGTGTTTACGATTCAAGTTTAGTTATTAGGTTTAGGGTTTAGGGTTTAGGGTTTAGGGTTTCAGGGTGTCAAGTTTAGGGTTTAGGGTTTACGATTTATGGTTTATAGTTTCAGCTGTTTAGGGTTTAATATTTATTTTGTTTGAAAAGGTTTAAGGTTTAGTGCTAAGCCTAAGTTTAGGCTTTAGGTTTTAGGGTTTAGACAGGAAGTTGGGGTTAAGGGTTTAGGGTTTAAGGCTAGGAGTTTAGGGTTTAGGTTTATGGTTTATTGTGTTTAGGGACATAAAGACTTTAGGGTTTATGGGGTTTATGATTCAAAGGTTTAGTTTTTAGTGTTTAGACATTTAGTGTTTAGGGTCTAGGGTTTAGGGTTTAGGTTTATAGGTTTGGGTTTTTGTCACCCATTTAATATTTAGGTTTTAGGGTTTAGGGTTTGTCTTGGGAGGTTTAATCTTTACTTGTCCTTAGGGTTTATGGATTTTTAGGGTTTCCAAAAAGGGCAGGACTTAAGAGTCTAAAGGATTTAGGAGCCAATGGAATTGCATGTTTAGGTTTTAAGGTTTTTAGGGTTTATAGGTTTAGTGTTTGGGTTTAGGGTTTATGTCTTAGGGTTTAAGGGTTAGGGCTAAGTCTATTGTAAGTTTAGGTTTAGGGTTTAGGGTTTTATGGTTTATGGACTGCAAGAGGTTTTATAGGGTTTGGACAAGGTTTAGTTAAGTTGTTAGGGTTTAGGTTTTAGGGTTTGGGGTTTAGGGTTTAAGGTTTAGGTTTAGGGTATTAGCAACCAATTTAGGGATTAGGGTTTAGGATTTATAGTTTATGGTTTAGGATTTAGGGTTTAGGGTTTAGAGTTGAGGTTTAGGGTTAAAAGTGTTTATATAACTTCAAGGTTTAAAGTTATTAGGGTTTAGGGTTTAGGGTTTAAGGTCTGGTTTTGGTTTTAATGAGGTTTAAGGTTTAGGGTTTATAACGTTTATGATTAGGTTCATGTTTTAGGTTTTAGGGTTTAGGGTTTAGGATTGTATGATTTAGATTTTAGGGTTTAGGGTGTAGGTTTTTATGGTTTGAAAGTTTAAAATCCGTTTTAGGTTTAGGGTTTAATATTTATGGATTAAGGGTTATGGGGTTTAGTATCCGGATGGTTTAGGCATGTTCTTGATTAGGGTTTAGGTTTATGGTTTAGGTCTAGGGTTTAAGTTTTGGCTTAGTTTGGGAGCTAAAGGTTTAGGGTTTAGTGTTTAGGGTATAGGGTAACTAGACATTTAGGGTTTACCAATTTAATGCACATGGGTCGAGGTTATTCTCTTCAACAGTGTTTAATCCTATCGAGTTTAGGGTTATTAGGGTTTAGTGTTTAGGGTTCAGGATTTTCGGTTTATGGTTTGAAGTGGTTTCAACCACCGTTTGGAGTTTAATGTATTTAGGGTTTATGGTTTATGTGTTTATAGCACATTTTCCCAGGGTTTAATATTTAGGCTCACCCATTTTAGCCTATTTTTAGAGGATTTTAGTCATTTAGGCTTATGGGCTTTAGGGTTTAGGGTTAGGATGGTTTTTTAAGATTTTAGGGCTAAGGGTTTAGTTTATGGTTTAGGGTTTAGGGAAAATGGAGTTTATTGCTCGTAATGGGTTTAGGACTAAAGGTTTAGGGTTTATGGGGTTTATGTTCAAGGTTTCAAGTTTTTATTGTTTAGGGTTTAGGGTTTGTCCATATGGCTTTTATTTTTCATTTTATAGTTCTAGGGATTATGGTTTAGGGTTTGGGCACATTTAGGGTTCAGGGTTTAGAGTTTAGGTTTAGGGCTTTGGGTTTTTGGTTTAGGGATTAGGGTTTAGTGGATTAGTCATCCTTATTTCTCAGGGCTAAAGCTTTATGGGGTTTATAGATGTTCAAGGGGATTTAGTTTTAGTGGTTAGGGTTTAGGGTTTAGGATTTATGGATTTTCCAGGGTTTAGGTTTAGGGTTTTAGTGTAGGATTTAATGTTTAGGAGTTTATGGTTAGATGAGGTTTAGGGATTAGGGTTTAATATTTATGGTGTGGGGTTTAAAGTTTAGGAACTAAGCTGTTTAGAGTTTAGGGTTTCCCCAATGTTTAGGCTTTAGAAAGGTTTAAGGTTTAGCGTTTAGGTGCTCGGAGTTTAGTGTTTAGAGCTAAGGGATCAACATCCGTTAGGGCTTAAGGTTTAGCACTAACAAAGGTTTTTAGTTTGGGGTTTATGGTTTTGACTTTTAATGATTAAAGTGATAAGGATTTATTGTTTATGGTTTAGGGGGTTTATGGTCTTATGGTTATCATTTGGGTTTAGGGTTTAGTGCTCGGGGTTTAGTATTTATGGTTTAGGGATTAGGGTTTAGGGTTTAATGGTTTATTTAGGTCTTAGGGTTTAAGGTTTAGGACTAAAGGATTATAGTTTAGGGGTTTAGGGTTTAGGGTTTATGGTTTTTAGGATTTATGGAATAAGGCATAAAGGTTCATGGTTATGGGGGTTTATGGATTTAGGTGTTTGGTTATTATGGGTTTAGTGTTCAAGGTTTATTTTTTTAGGGTTTTGAATTTAGGGTTCGGGGTTTAGGGTTAAGGATTTAGATGTTTATGGAGTTAGATTTTACTGGTTTGGGGATAAAGGATTTAGGGTTTTAGGGTTTAGTTATTCAAGGTTTAGTTTTTTAGGGGTTTAGGGTTTACGATTTAGGGTTTAGGGTTTTAGGGTTTATGAGGATTATGAGTTAGGGTTTAGGATTTTTATGGTTTATGGTTTATTATTTGGTTTAGGTTTTAGGGTTTATATTTATTATTTAAGGTTTATGGTTTAGGTTTATGGGTAAAGGAAATACAATTTAGTATTTAGGTTTTATGGGTTTATGATTAAAGGTTTAGTTTTTTTATTGTTTATGGTTTAGGGTTTAGGGTTTATGATTTAAAGTTCTTGGTTTATGGCTAAAGGTTTAGGGTTTATGTGGTTTATGATTCAAGGTTTAGTTCTTAGCGTTTTCTGGTTTATGGTTTTAGGTTTAAGGGTTTAGGGGTTTAGGAGTTTTAGGGTTTATGGTTTAGTCTTTGAGGTTTATGGTTTATGGGTTTTATGATTGAGTTTAGGGTTTTGAAGCATACAGGTTTTAGTATTTATGATTTATGGTTTATGGTTTAAGGTTTGGGGTTTTACATTTTAGAGTTTAGGGTTTGAGGTCTCGGGGTTTATGATGGATCACTGTATAGGGTTTTAGGGTTTATGGGTTTGAGGCTAAATTTTTAGGGTTTGGGAGTTTAGGTCTAAGGTTTTAAGGAGGTTAGGACTAAGGGTTATAGTTTGGGGCTTAGGGTGTATAGAATTATAGGGTTTCGGGTTTATGGGGTTTTGATTCCCGAGTATATTTTTAGGGTTTAGGGTTCCTGATTTACGGTTTAGTGTTTAGGGTTTTTAGTTTAGGTTTTAGGGTTTAGGATTTTACAAGTTTAGTGTTTTAAGGTTTAGGATTTATAGGTTATGGTTTTAGAGATTTAGGGTTAAATGTTTAGGAGTTTAGGAGTTTAGGTCATGAGTGTTTAAGGTTTAGAGTTAAGGGATTATAGTTTTAGGGTTCGAGGGTTTAATGTTTAGTGATTATGGTTTAAGGCATTTATATTTTTAGGGTTAATCAGGTTTTACTGATTCATGGTTTTAATTTTAGAGGTTTAGGAGTTTAAGTGGCCCAGAGTTTAGGAGTTCGGAGCTTTAGGATTTATGGTTTCCTGTTTATGGTTTAGGGTTTAATATTTAGGATTTAGGGTTTGTGCTCATGGTTTAGGAGTTCGAGGGTTTAGGTTTCGAATGATAATGGGTTTAGGTCTAAGGTATTAAGTTTAGGGATTAGGGTTTAGGGTATAGGGTTTTATGGTTTAGGGGTAAATGGTTTAGGGTTTATAGGTTTCTGATTGAGTTTAGTTTTTAGGGTTTTTAAGGGTTTAGGATTTATGGTTTTATAAGTTTGAGGATTTAGGGCTAATGAATTTATGGTTTTATTGTTTAAGGTTTAGGGTTTAATATTTATTATTTGAGGGTTTAAGATTTAGTGCTTAGGGTTTAGGTTTAGGGAGCAATTCTAGGAGTTTTTGAGTTTGAAGTCTCTTGGGGTTTAAGGTTTAGGGCTAGAGGCCAAACATTTAAGGGCTTGAGGGTTTAGAGTTTTGAGGGTTTAGCATTCGGGGTTTACGATTTATAAGTGTAGGGGTAAGAGTTTATGGTGTTTATGATTTAAGAGGTTTAAAATTACTGAGGGTTTAGGGTTTAGGATTTAGGAGTTTAGGGTTTTATAATTTTATGGTTTATGGTTTATGGTTTAAGTGTATAATATATTTATGGTTTAGGGTTTAAGGTTTAGTACTTGGGGTTGAGGTTTAGGTTTTAGGGTTTAGGCTTCGAGGGTTTTACGGTTTAGGGCTTACGGTTTAGGTTTTAGGTTTAGGAGTTTAGGGTTTAGGGCTAAAGGGGTTTGGGTTTTATGGGGTTTACGATTAAAGGATTAGTTTTTAGTGTTTAGTTTTTAGGGTTTAGGATTTATGGTTTATGGTTTACATTTTAGGATTTAATATTTGGGTTTTAGTTTTTAGGGTTTTGTGCTCAGTGTTTAGGGTTTAGGGTTTACGGTTTATGGTTTAGTTGTTAGGTCTCAGGGTTTAAGGTTTTGGGCTAATGGATTATAGTTTAAGGCTTAAGGTTTATGGTTTTTGGTTGATATTTGAGGGTTTATGCTTTAGGGTTTAGGTTTATGGTTTAGTGCTTAGGGTTTAGGGTTTAGGGTTTTTGGTTTATGGTTTACATTTAGGATTTAATATTTGGGTTTTATTTATTAGGGTTTGAGCTCGTGTTTAGGGTTTAGGTTTATTGTTTATGTTTTAGTTGTTAGGTCTTAGGGTTTAAGGTTAGGGCTAATGGGGTACATTTTAAGGCTTAAGGTTTGGGGTTTGGGTTTTAAGTGTTTAGCTTTTTGCTAGTTTAAAGGGTTTTAGGGTGTATGTTTTAGGGCTTAGGGTTTAGGGTTTAGTTTATGGTTTATGTCTCGGGGTTTTAAGGTTTAGGACTAGGGATTAAAGTTTAGGAATTAGGGCTTAGGGTTTTGTGTTTACAGTTTAGGGTTTAGGGATTAGGGTTTATGGCTTAGAAATTTAAGGTTTATGGGGTTATGATTGAGTTTAGTTATTAGTTTTTATGGTTTTAGGGATTAGATTTAGGGTTTAGGGTTTAAGGTTTAGGGTTTAGGGTTTCAAGTTTAGGGATTAGGGTGTATTATTTATAAATTATGGTTTACGGTTTAGGGTTTAATATTTAGCGTTTAGGGTTTATAATTTAGGGTTTAATGTTTTACGGTTTTGAGGGTTTAGAGTTTAGTTTTTAGGGTTTAGGATTTTAGGGTTTAGGTTTTAGGTTTAGGTCTCTTAAGGTTTAAGGTTTAGGGCTAATGAATTATAGTTTAGGGATTAGAGTTTAGGGTTTAGGTTTAGAGGCTAGGGTATGTAGAGGTTTTATTATTCAAGTTTAGTTTGTTGGGTTTAGGGTTTTAGGGTTTAGGGTTTAGAGGGTTTAGGGTTTATATTTTAGGGTTTGAGTTTATAGTTTAGGGTTTAATATTTAGGGTTTAGGGTTTAGGGTTTAGGGTTTAGGTCTTAGGGTATAAGGTTTAAGGAGCTAAGGGATTATAGTTTAGGGTTTAGGGATTGTTGTTTAGGCTAAATTTTAGGGTTTATGGGGTTTCTGATTCAATGTTTTTGTCTTGTAGGAGTTAAGGAGTTTGGATTTTAGGACCATGGTTTAGGATTTATAGTTTATATTTATGGTTTAGGGTTTGTATTTAGCGTTTGTTTGATTTTTAAGACTCATGGTTTAGGGTTTAGGTTTAGAGTTTGATCAAGGGATTGAATTTTAGGGCTTAGGGCTTAGGGTTTAAGAGTGCAGGGTTTAGTTTTGGGTCTAAAGTTGAAATTTTATGGTTTAGGGCTAAAGTTTTAGGTTGAGGTTTAGGGTTTGGTCTGGGGTTTAAGGTTTAGGACTAGGGGATTATAGTTTGGGGCTTAGGGTTTATAGTTTGGGGCTTGGTTTGGTTTGGGTTTAGGGTTTATGGGGTTTGGATTCGAGGTTTAGTTTTAGGGTTTAGGGTTTTAGGGTTTAGGGTTTATTGTTTAGGGTTTAGGATTTAAGTTTAGGGTTTTAGGGTTTAGGATTTATGGGTTATGGTTTATTGTTTAGTTGTTTAATGTTTAGTGTTTAGGTTTAGGGTTTAGGTCTTAGTGTTTAAGGTTGAGGAAAAAGGGATTATATTTTAGGGTTTTGGGTTTAGTGTTTCTGGATTATGGTTAAGGCTATTTTTAGGGCTAATGGGTTTATTCATGGTTTTTGGTGGGTTGCTGGGGTTTGGGTTTGGATTTACGAGTTTAGTGTTTGGGGTTTAGGATTTATGTGTATGGTTTAGGGTTTAGGGTTTAGGGTTTAGGTCTTAGTTTTTAAGGTTCGAGATAAGTGATTATAGTTTAGGGTTTAGGGTTTAATGTTTAGTGATTATGGTTTAGGCTATATTTTTTAGGGTTAAGCAATACGTAACT